>JXCR01130869.1:39765-73844 GCA_002079205.1 Phalaenopsis hybrid cultivar | reverse complement strand
ACACACACACACACACACACACACACACACACACACACACACACACACACATATATATATATATATATTAGGAAAGAGCATTATGCGGCTCCGATTCTATTAATTTGAAATGAAATTAACTAAAACTAAAAAACAAAAACTACAACACACCCATAGGGAGTTCACCTCCCATATTACAACTCACCCAAAAAATCTCCAAAAAGGTACGTACAAAAATACCCCAAAAATTATAGCCCAAAAAGACAGGTAAAAAATAAACCAAGCCAAAAGTAAAAGGATGAATTGTGAGGTCCAAAAGAAAAGATTTTTTATCATCATTGGGGCCGTGTCCTCCGCTGAAAGACAGTGTAGTAGAGAGTGGTAATCTCAGTCTATGGTCGCAGATCGAACAGTATCGTTGAGGGCATAGCGAGACTGAAAAACAAATAAAAATAGCAACCAAAGCATCTACCAACCATAATATATGAAAATAGACAAAAAAACTCTAAGTGCAGTTCAAAAGACCAAACCCATAAACCTGTAGATGGAGATATGCATGATAAAGAAAAAGGGAAACCATCAGTTTCAAGGGAGCAGCAGGTAGAAAACTCCAAAGCTTCAGGATAGCATAAGTAAAATGACCAAAATCACGTAGGGAAATAAAGCTAAACCTCAAAAAAATAACACCAAAATCAAAATTACTTGGTGCAGCCATCACAATACTATGCAACATACAAGACAACATGGGAAGAAAAGATAGCAATCAGGCTCCCTTCATAACACAGAGGCAAAACCAAAAAGGCCTGGGACAAGAATTAAATTTTGATATAAGGTAGCTCAAGAAAATCACCATCTAAAAGGCTCCTTAAATGTTCTGTGGGTGTGACACCAAAGAAAAGAGCAGTAGCATCCTTACTCTTTCGGGCCAACTGATCCACCGGAGAATTACCTTCTCTATAGATTAAAGACATATGAATAGTTAAATTATACTTATCTGTGAGATCTCAGATTTGGTTCATAGTTCCAAGAAAATTCCATTGAGGTCTAAGTACCTTATTAAATTCATCAAATAAGATTTGAGAGTCAGTCTCAATAATTAATTTTGACAGCTTACAACTTGCCGCCGCCGGCAAAGCCAACAAAACCGCCCAACTTTTGGCCTATAGAGGAGAAGAGGAATAGACAGGAGATGAAAAAAAATAAAGGAAATTCCCCAAATAGTTTTGAAATATCCCTCCCACGCCAGTCGTGGTGGAAGTCCAGATTCCATCTATATTGACCTTTATCCAGTTCGATGGAAGGGGTTGCCACCTTCAAAAAGAGGCCATCCTACCCACCTTCAGCTGCAGAGCATTTCCAGACAGACATAAGGCACAATAAACTCAATGAAAATGAGTAAGGGTATGAGAGACAACATGGGAAAGAGTAGAAACAGTGCTTCCATATTTAGCATCATTCCTTGCTACTTAGATGAACCAAAGCACCACAAAAGGGAACAAAAAAAATATTTTTATCAAACTGGACTGCAGCTTTCCAAATAGTGATATAATCAGCTATAGAGGACCTATTAAACTGCCTTATGTGAAAATGATTCCCAAAAAATATTCTAGATTTGTATGGCAAAAGGTCGAAAGAAAAGGTGCACAACCGATTCTTCATCTTTTTCACACAAATAATATTGAGATGCAAATTTCAAACCCTTTAGTTTTAAAATATCATAAAAAAGAAACATACTAAGAAAATTCCACCGTAAGAAGAAAGAAATAGATGGAGAAGTAAAAGCATTCCAGATAAAATGCCTCCACTGCCAATTTCCATAATGATATAAATTAGAGTAAAGCAATTTGGTAGGTGAGACAAAAGATGAGGATTTCCACAACGGAGTATCCTTCATACGATTTCTTATTGGGATTTTAGAGACCTTTGCTGATTGGACCCCAATAAGATCATTCAATTTATTAACATCCCATTTACCATCAAGCCAACAATTAGAGACAAGCAAATTGTTTTTTAGCGCCATTTGTAACGATGCATCCCCATCATCTAAACCCCACTGATCATACCAAAAAGTAATATTCCGCTCATCGATGCCCAAAAAGTAAATCTATGAGCCACCATTCTAGTTTTAAGTATAGCTTTCTAGATCTATGAGTTACCCACCTTCCATTGTACAATCATCTAAACCCCACTGATCATACCAAAAAGTAATATTCCGCTCATCGATGCCCAAAAAGTAAATCTATGAGCCACCATTCTAGTTTTAAGTATAGCTTTCTAGATCTATGAGTTACCCACCTTCCATTGTACAATGGTCGGGTTAAGTTGGGAGAAATATTTATGGAAGATAAATTTAGCCCATAATGAATCATTAGCACGAAATTTAAACCAAATTTTGCACATACTTATCTTAGATATTTGGTTAAGGCTTTTGAAACCTAAGCCACAAACAATCTTAAGCTTGCAAAACTTGTTGAAAGTAGACCAATGTTCGCTAGAATGACTTCCCGATCAAAGAAAATGATTAAAAAGCCTTTCCAAAGTATGTTGAGCGCTCTGTATGAGATTAAAGATTTGCCGGCATACAAAGGTATACTAAGGATGACACTTTTAAGCAAGGTGAGCCGACCACTATTAGAGAGGAAAGTATTTCTCCAATCATCAATTTTAAATTTAATTTTATCAACCACCTCATCTAATTGAGTTTGTTTGTGACGTCCCCTTAATAAATTAACACCAAGCTATTTGAGAGGAAGAGAAATAGAGGGACATCTAGTACAGGAGATAACCCAGATAGCAGTAGACATATTAACATGTTTCCCAAAGAAAAGATTGCATTTATCCTTGTTAAAAGTTAAAACAGAAGTATCTTGAATAACATTAAGAACCTGCAACATCAATTTTATGAAAATTTTATTAGCATTAGAGAAAAGGATAACATTATACACATATGCTAAGTGACTAACCAAAATCATCGATTTATGTAAGAATTGAATGTGTGACTTATTCATCTGCAATTGATTAACTAAATGAGAGAAATAATCAAGTGCTATGATGAAAATGCTAGGGATAAGGGATCACATTGCTTAATACCCTTTTAATCAGAGAAGAAACCATAAGAGTTGCCATTGAAAAGAACACTATAGTGATTATTTTCCAACCATCGTTTAATCAAAGAAAAAAAATTATGATGAAAGCCACAAGCCTGAAGTATATTAATAATAAAGTCACAATTAATAGTATCAAAAGCATTTTTGATATCAAGCTTAAGTACCATGTTGCCTGACCGACGACTTTATATATGCTTAAAAGGTGCTGCTAAAAGATTTAATTCCTCAGCAACTGCACCAAAAACTTAATAACAATTATAGATTCGATAAAGATGTATATATAAAATATTCAATAATGGTAAAGTCACACTTATCAATGCAAGTATACGATAAATATGGACATAATAAATATTCAATAATTGTAAAGTCACACTTATCAACGCAAGTATACATATCGCAATATGGACGTAATAAATATTCAATAATTGTAAAGTCACACTTATCAACGCAAGTATACGTATAGATGGACGTAATAAATATTCAATAATTGTAAAGTCACACTTATCAACGCAAGTATACGTATCGATCAGATTTAATTCCTCAGCAACTGCACCAAAACTTAATAACAGTTATAGATTCGATAAAGATTTACTCACTCAATCACTCCCTGACAACGGCGCCAAAAACTTGACAGTGACTTTTTATATGCTTAAAATATAAGATAAATATGGATGAAACGGCGCCAAAAACTTCACAGCGACTTTATATATGCTTAAAATATAAGATAAATATGGACAGATTTAATACTGCTGCTAAAAGATTTAATTCCTCAGCAACTGTACCAAAACTTAATTACAGTTATGGATTCGATAAAGATGGATGTATATAATTCAGCAACTGCACCAAAAACTTAATAGCAGTTATAGAGTCGATAAAGATGTATGTATAAAAATATTCAATAATTGTAAAGTCACACTTATCAACGCAAGTATACGTATCACTCAAGTAATATAGGGCTCTACTGGAGTCCTAGATATCGATCCCATAAGGAGTGATTTAGAACTGCAAACTAAGATTTTAGAAAAACAATACTTTAATCAAAACAACGAGGTTCAATTTACTTATCTGTCACTAATAGGCAATTGAAATAAATATATAATTTTAATAACTAATAAATAACTAATGATACTAATGAGGGTTTAAATGTGATACTCAATATATAAGAAAGCATCCTTCTACTTGTCAAGAAATTGTAGTGAATAGATAAAGTGAATTGGTTCAAATTATATTGTGCCAAATAGGAGCATACCTATTCTTTACCCATTGGTCCAGGCATAAAGAACATTGACTAATCCTACGCTTGTTTATTGAATCTGCGGCTAAGCTATGAAGATACCAGATCTCACTTCTGAGTTCCCACATTCCCCTCGCCTGAGGGCTAACATCTACACTTCAGCATCCAAACGATAGGACCAAATTGGGGATTTTAGTCTGTCACTCTAAAATCTCCAATTCTACGTTCGATAATATTATTTGTCTAATTATTTGCACCCAACTTCCAAGGGCTTTACCTCCCTAAATCTTGGATGTAATCTTCACTTTAGTTGTAAAACTCAACATATTTTAACAAATTACTCCCTGAATCTTGGATGTAATCTTCACTTTAGTTGTAAAACTCAACATATTTTAACAAATTTATCCCTGAATCTTGGATGTAATATTCACTTTAGTTGTAAAACTCAACATATTTTAACAAATCAAATATCTCCAATTCTACTCCCGATAATTTTATTTCCTTATTTATTTGCACCCAACTTCCAAGGGCTTTGACCTCCAAAATCTCCAATTCTATGCCCGATAATTTCATTTCCCTATTTATTTGCACCCAATTTCTAAGGGCTTTGACCTCCCATGCCCGATAATATTATTTCCCTATTTATTTGCACCCAACTTCCAAGGGCTTTGACCTCCCCAAATCTCCAATTCTATGCCCGATAATTTCATTTCCCTATTTATTTGCACCCAATTTCTAAGGGCTTTGACCTCCCAATTCTTGATGTAATCTTCACTTTAGTTGTAAAACTCAACATATTTTAACAAATCAATTGACCAGATTGTAAGTAAATTAAGATCGAAGTAAAAAGATCATCACAATTTCTTAAACATTTTCATGGCTTCATCAATTCAAATCACTATTTCACAAATCTCGAGATAAGGAGAAAGACAGAGAAAACTACTCAGATCTCATGAGAAAAACACAACAAAACTCTGAATTCATATATAAAATCAAAGTCATGAAAACTACAACAATAAATAAACTTATCTCTAATTTCTCCCCAAGAACACTCCTTAAAGTTCCTCTGAATCTCTTCCTTTCTTTACAACACACAAAACTACAACAAGTAAATAACTTATCTCTAATTTCTCCCCAAGAACACTCCTCGAAGTTCCTGACTACAACAAGTAAATAACTTATCTCTAAATTCTCCCCAAGAACACTCCTCGAAGTTCCTCTTAAACTCATGGAGAAGATACGACAAAACTTAGAACTTATATATAAAAGCAAAGTTATACAAACTTATCTCATGGGGAACACACAACAAAACTCGGAATTCATATATAAAATCAAAGTCATACAAACTACAATAGTAAATAACTTATCTCCACAACTTGAAATTCATATATAAAATCAAAGCCATACAAACTATAACAAGTAAATAACTTTTCTCTAATTTCTCCCCAAGAACACTCCTCAAAGTTCCTCTGAATCTCTTTCTTTCTTTACAACACACATAATTCCTCTTCAAAGTAGTGAGGAAGAAATCTCTCACTTTCCCTCCACTGTTACAATCTCTCGAAGAATTCCTCACACTTTCTAACAAACATTAATGGAAACTTTCTAGCCTCTAGGAACTCTAGACTCTCTTCCAACCCCCTTCTTCCTCATCAATTTTTGGCCAAATTAGTCTTTTAAAGTTTTGGATGAGCTTTCCCAAGAGTTGCCTAAGCATCCCTTCAAAATTTGGCCTTATTCAAAGCTTGAGTAGGCATAACCGCCGAGCTAGCCGTCGGTGGCCTCAAGGGCGCTGTCCGCCGACGGCGGACTTCTGGAGAATTTTATTTTATAGCCTCGGGGAAAACTCACCGTCGGTGGCGTCGATGGCGTTGTTGGCTCCCTTAAGTTCAAATCTCTGCATTTTGGTCCTTTTCTCTTTTTGCTCCTTTTTGCATCTTTTTGCTCCATTGACCCTAATTCATCATTCCTGCAACAAAACAATAAAAATACATTTCTTTAAAGTGCAATATTTTGAAAAATAGTATAAAATAGGTATGAAAATCTCAACATATTTTCCTTTGGTCAAAATCCCCTAAACTTAACTATTACTTGTCCTCAAATAATTTTAGTACTATATAAAAGTTATGATCTACTACAGTAAAGTGTTAATTCAGAAATACCATAAGTTTAATTTAAATAAATATCATAGTAAGATTTTCAGAAAAAAATTCAAGTAATTGAATTAACTCTATAGCCACAAGTTTATCTACTCATCAAGTTTAAGAGTTCTAATTCAAGTAATAAAATTAACTCTATAGCCACAAGATTATCTAGTCATCAAGTTTAAGAGTTCTACTTTTCTAACATTTCAAGAATGACTATATGTTGTAATATTAAGTCACTTAGAATATTCAAATGATAGGAACTTTATGGGAACACTACTAGTAAAAGATCAGAATGACTATATGTTACAATATTAAGTCACTTAGAATATTCAAATGATAGGAACTTCATGAAAACTCTACTAGTATAAGATCTATTCCATAAATATAAGTTTATGAATGTAATTAGGTTTTCCCTTTAAGGTAGGTCCAGTGAAGCCAATTTTTGATTAGGCATATCCTCAAGCTTCTCCTCACTTCCATGTTATTTCTTTTTCTTGTCTCTTTTTCATTTGGATTGCTTTCAATCCTATATATATATATATATATTTCAGGAATTATTTTCAATCCTTTTTTTTTCCTTTTTTCAAGTGAGGATTACTATATCTGGATAGCCTTTAATGATTTTGAACCTCACTTTTCTTTCCCAAAATTTGAAACTCAAAGCATCCTTTACTTTAAATAGTTAACTATAATTTTATTCTCTTATACTAAATATCTTAAGTTACAAAATTAATTTTCATTACAAAAATATTTCTTTAAGTTTACCATAATATTTAAATAGCTACAAAAATATAGCTACCTGAATTAAATTCACTACATAAAATCATGTAAATAATTTTTGAAAATATTGAAATAGAGGACATCTAATAGTTAATCTTTTTCTTCTTTCCCCCAAACTTAATTTTTTAAATATGAAATAATACAGGTGGAAAGAAAAACTATAAATATAAATCATACCTCAGTATTTTAGGCATGTTCATCATTCTAAAATTTTTGCAGGCCTTCTAAAAATTTCTACTTCACCTGGTCTGTAATATTAGAAGCTTTCTACACATATAAATAATTAGAGGAATTTCTGGGTAGTGAAATTTTGAAATAAGTATAAAACTAAAACATTAAACAAACACAATATTTTCTAACACAACCACAATACTAAGCAAAACAATTAAAATTAAAATGTGAAAATAAAAATCACATTATATTACAATCCACAATACTACTCAACATCTATTTAACTACAAATGCACATTTAACTATAACACTAACTTTATAACAAAAATTAAAATTATCCAAGTACAATACAATACAATAATAAAAATGAAAGTCCAAATATACAAACATCCATTTCTATTACAAACAGAATTAAAAGTACAAATATAAGTACATCAATTTCATTTAATATCAAAATCCCAAGCTATATCTTCATCGCCTTGATCAGCAGGTGGATTGGGCTGATACTGAGTATATCGGGGATACTCAGGAAAAGTAAAATCAGGCTCACCTTTATAGTGTCAGGCCTGAGCTATATAATAAGCTGCCTCAAAATTTGAATGTCTCTAAAGGTACTCACTATCATAATCGTGTCAATGTTTTAAATCTCCAATCGTTTGATTTATCAATTCTATGCTCTTTCACTGTAAGATCAACCATTCATCAAATCAGAGAGGGTAGGGGAGCTAGAAGGTGACAGGTCATAACTTGTAGAGGGGACATCTCTACTAGTAGAAGGTTCTTGACTTCTACTCCCATTTCTCCATTTCTCATGGGATTCATAAGTCTTCAAATTAGCCTGACTAATGGGTTTCATAGGACAAACCCATTCTTCATCTCCAAATTCAACTCCAGAAAGTTTGCAAATTGTATAAATAAGTCCAGGATGTCCTAGATCTCCATTAGTCTCACTCCTCGCCGTAGTCAATATATTATTAAAAATTAATCTCCCCAAATTTATAGCTCTATTATTCTGAATACAGAAATTCAGAATAGCTCTATCTCTAGTTACCTCACTATGGTGATAGGTCGGTAACAGAGCAGAAAAATTCAGAATAGCTCTATCTCTAGTTACCTCACTATGGTGATAAGTTGGTAACAGAGTAGAGAAAATGAAATAGTGTCACGCCAATATATTCTTAAGAATTATTCTCCCCACATTTATAGTTTTACTATTTTGAATACAAAAATTTAGATATTCTTAAGAATTATTCTCCCCACATTTATAGTTCTACTATTCTTAATACAGAAATTCAGAATAACTCTAGTTACCTCACTATGGTGATAGGTCCCCACATTTATATTTCTATTATTCTGAATATAGAAATTCAGAATAGCTCTATCTCTTGTTACCTCACTATGGTGATAAGTCAGTAACCAGAGTAGAGGAAATGAAATAGTGCCACACCTTAGAGGTGGCATTCAACATGGAAGCAGAAAAATTAACCCGTTCTCGTTGCTTTATCTTCCATGTTCCTTTTCGATCAGTGAGAAAGTTGATCACATCATTTAGAGGGAATTCCATCGTACTAAAGGATTCATATTGACAACTATAAGAATCGGGGACTTAATAAAAAAGTGTTGATGTGGGCGGCAGTAAACTCAACAAAAAATCCACGCACTTGAACGATTCCATCATCAGAATAAATTACATTGATATAGAACTCCTTCACAACATTTGCATCAGCTTTTTTGGTGGTGTAACAAAAGTTTTCCCACCTCCGCTCGGCAATAACTCGTTCAATTTCTCCTTCCGGACTTTAAAAAACTCAATCTTGTATGCACTTTTTCCCTTTAAATTTGGAAGTAAACTTTGTTTGAGCCATCGCATTGACGAAGCGAGACTCATCAAACTTTATGTGTTAGATATGTAAATTCATAAAATTGTGTTGCATATGTTTTCTTATTCATAAATAGAAGTTGTAAGCGCTTTGGGGGCTTATTAAAGTTCCAAAAAAAGGATTGTTATACTCTTTTTTTAAACAATTTTACCAAACAGGGGCAATATGGTCTTTTTTTTCATAAACAGCCGCCTGATAGCTGGTTTTACACAGCTACACCAAACAGACAGCCAGCTTCTCTGCAGCTGCTTCCTGGGGCAGCGCAGCTGCAGCTGAAAAAGCTGAGAAGCTGCAGCTGAAAAAGCTGAGAAGCTGCAGCTGCACCAAACAGAGCTTAAGAAGGCCACCGCCTAAGCACCAAGTACCTCGCACTTACGCACCAGAAGTAGTTACTTGATGATTCATTGAATTTGGAAAAATTTTTGAAGAGGTGCTTGAAGCAACCCTTAGTGAAAATGTGGGAAATATTTAATGGAAATGAAAATACATTCAATTGGCTTTTGAAAAGAGGCAACTCTTGGAAGATTCATTGAATGTGGACACATTTTCAAGAGACACCAAGTCACCTTTTAAAAAATATAAAAGATGGACTTTGATTGAATTGAAGAGGGGACTCAATTAGGAGACACCGTCCTCTCTAAACACTGCCGACGTCTCTCTATCTTAGATTAATTAACATACTTTTATAGTTTGGTGAAGAGGATTTGAGATAAGTTTTTATCTTTGTGACTACATTTGGTTTTACTTTAGACTTCTTGTTTGTTTGCATGATTTATTTTCAAATTTAAGTGTTTTTTTATTTTTTTTATGAATTCTGAGTAGTTTTGTTTATCTTTTTCCTTAATATAATAAATGATTAAGTATTGGATGAAAGTTGTGTGAAGTATTGATCTTTATTCTTGGAATAATTTGTGATGATTTTAAACCTTGTACTTCATTTACTTCTTTATTTGGTTAATTAAGGCGTTAATATTTGTTGTGAGACATGTACGATCTGAGACAATATTGTCTCAATCAATTAATGGTAAGAATCACAAGAGATTGTATGGATGAGAATGTAATTCATATGATTGATTGCAAATAAATAAGGAAAAAAACTTTGAAGGGTATAGAAATAGAGGACTTTAGAGTGACAGGCTAAAGCCCTCATTTGGTTTATAATTTTAGAATTTGATATGAGATGTTAGCCCCCAGGTGGAGGGTGAAGACAAAACTCTAGAGTGAGAGCTAATATCTTCTTTACCTAACCCGTCTTCACGACTATTCAAATTTTAAATTAGCCAATGTTCTTTAAAGCTTCTCTAGTAAGGGTAAAGAATACTATTACTCCTATTTAGCATAACAAAATTTGAATACTTCCACAATAGAATTTCTATACTTATTTTTGATTCATGATAAGGAAAAAGATATTTTATTTATATTGCCTTCATCTTTCAAATATCCTGTTAAGTTTAGTTAGTTGTTTACTTTACTTTCAATTATTAAAAATTAAAAAAATAATCAAACTTTCATTCCAATTATATCATCTATAGTTTGAGTAAGAATATTTTGCAAAGTAAAATTTGTTATCTAATTTCTTCTGATTTTAGTTGTATATTGTATTTTTTCCCTATGGGTTTAATATTCGAGGCTTAATAAAAAAGTCTTATATTACTTGATAACGATACATATACTTGATAACAATTTTAGTTGTATAATTGTATTCTTATTTTCTTCAAAGTCAAAATTTTGCCTAGCTGTTACTAGTGATCAAGTTTTTGGCTGTCATTGCAAAGTAAGAATATAAGTAAAGAAAAAATAAGATTATAACTGCATACAACATACTGTCATATAAAATTGGGATCAAGTTTTTGGCACCATTACTAGGGAAAAATAAAAATTTTTTAAGAAATTTTTAGAAAGCAAATTTCTATTTTTAAAAGTATAATTTAAACTTTTAGATTTATTATAGGACTATTAAAGTGTTGTTTTTATATAAAGCTCTTGTTTGTGTGATTTTATTTTATGTTGTTTTGTAGTAATGTATGCATAGTTTAGGTTCTAAAGGATTAGTGCCCTACGATCCTGAATTGGAAAGAACTACTAAAAAAATCAAAAACATAAAAAATACAGAAAAATACAAAAAATTTCAAGAAATGGCAAACTAAAATAATCGAAATGCTGAAATTAATCAAGAGTTTAGAGCTTTAGGAGATTATGCACCTACAGTGAATTAACTTCATTGTAGTATTCAAAAACCTTCTATAGTGGCTAATTTATTTGAACTTAAACCCACTATTATCCAAATGGTATCGAATAATCAGTTTGGGGGAGCACCAACTGAAAATCTAAATTTATATCTTGCCAGTTTTCTAGAATTATGTGCTACGTTTAAATATGATGGTGTATCATATTATGTCATAAGAATTAGAATTTTTCCTTTCTCATTAAGGGATAAGGCTAAGATATGGTTACATTTGTTAGCACCTGAATCTATCAGAACTTGGGGTGATTTAACACAAAAATTCCTTGCTAAGTATTTTTCATTATAAAAAAAAAACTATGAAGTTTAGAAATGATATTAGATCTTTTTGTCAGTTTGAAGGGGAATTTATTTATGAAGCATGGGAACAATTTAAAGAACTACTGAAAAAGTGTTCACACCATGCTATACCAGATTGGTTAATAATTCAAACTTTTTACAAAGGATTAGCTGGATCTCTTTGATATATTAGTGATGCTGCTATTGGTGGTTCATTGATGTCAAAACCATTTCATGACATTTATGCTTTAATTGAAGAGATGACTACTAATAATTTTTAATGGCCTTCTGAGAGGATAAATCCTAAGAAAGTAACCAATACTCATGAATCTAATGGTTTTGTAATGTTAGCAAATCAAGTTTCTATAATTTCAAAGAAGTTAAACCAATTTGGAATGAACTTCTCTCAACTAATTACAATAATTGAAAAGAATTTATTATGCCAAATGGTATATTCTCAAGCATCATTAGAAACTATGAATTCCATAAACAATAAGCAGAATAACCCATATTTAAACTATTATAACCCATGTTGGAAGAACCATCCTAACTTTAACTAGAATAATACTTCGGATGGTAACAACCAAGTAAACCCATTGGTCAACTGGAACAAACAAGGTAATAGCAATTATAGGCCTACTTATCCTCTTAGTTTTAATACTAATCCACAATTCAAGGAGAAAAAGATGTCTACAGAAGAAGTGCTGCTATAAATGGGAAATCAGTTAAAAGTTAAGGAGCTGCAATTAGAAATATTGAGAACAAACTGGGACAAATAGTAAATTCATTTATTAATAGATCCCAAAAAACACTTCTCAGTAATTTAGAAGTAAATCCAAAAGACTAGAATAAAGAGTAAGTAAAAGTCATTCAACTTAGAAGTAGAAGAGAGTTAGAAGGTAGAGTTCACAAAGAGATTGAAGTAGAGAGAGAAAAATTGAAGAGTCTGAAGGGGACGCTCCGAAAGATTTAGAGACCTATTTCTTCACTTAAAATTGACTTGGAAAAACCTCCACCTCCTTTTTCTTAGAGACTTCATCAACAAAAGTTGGATAAATAATTTTCAAAATTACTAGAAATTTATAAGTAGCTTATAATTAATATTCCATTTGCTGAAGCCTTAGAACAAATATCAAGCTATGTAAAGTTTATGATAGATATTTTTAACAGAAAAAGGAAGTTCAAAGATAATGTGACTATTGTACTTATTGAGGAGTGTAGTGCTATAATTCAGAAAAGTCTTCTTAAAAAGTTGAAGGATCTTAGTAGCTTCACAATTCTTTTTGCAATAGGAGATAGATTTTATGGGAAAGCTTTATGTGATTTAGTTGCAAGCATTAAACTTATGACATTATTAATATTTAAGAGATTGGGATTAGGAGAATTCTCCCTTACTACTATAACTCTTCAGTTAACAAATCATTCAATAACATATCCTAAGGGAGTTATATAAGATGTTTTAGTGAAGTAGATAAATCTAAGGGAGTTGTAGAAGATGTTTAAGTGAAAGTAGATCAATTTATTATTCCTGTTGATTTTATTGTGCTAGATATTGGAGGAAGATAAGAAGATACCTATCATTTTAGGGAGACATTTCCTAGCTACGGGAAGAGCAATGATAGATATGCAGAAATGAGAATTAACTATGTGTGTCAAAGATCAAATGGTTAATTTTAATATTTCTAAATCAATGTAGTATTCTACAAAAGGTAAAGATTATGAAGTTACAGAATGAATGTAACAAGATATCCGAGTGAATGCCATTTAAAAATAGCTTTTGAAGAGAAATATGAAATGAAAGAGTTGGAACACGAGTAAGAAGAAGAATTAGATCAATTTGAAAATTTTTATAAGGAAGTTTTGAATTATGTTTGAGAAAGTTTTGAAGTTTTGGACATGACAGAAAAAAAGATAAATCTTTTTGTCCATCGATTAAAAAACCTCCCGAACTTGAGTTGATGTTACTTCCTGAACATTTAAATTATGCTTTTTTAGTTTATTGCTCAACATTACTAGTTATAATTTCCTCAAATTTAACTACAAAAGAAGAAATGAGTTTAATGAAAAAGTTGAAGAATTATAAGAAAGCCTTTGGATGGACAATTGCTGATATTAAAGGAATCAGTCCTTCAATTTGTGTGCATAGAATACATATGGAAAAGAACTGCAAACCCAAGGCTATTCCTCAAAGGAGATTGAATCCTGTTATGAAAGAAGTTTTTAAGAAAGAAATTTTAAAGTGGTTAGATGCTAGAATTTTCTATCCAAATTTAAATAGTGCATGGGTTAGTCTAATTCACTGCGTTCCTAAGAAATGAGGAATGATTGTGACTATAAAAGATTATAATGAGTTAATATCAATAAGAGAAGTCACGGGTTGGAGAATATACATTGATTATAGGAAATTAAATCTCGCAAGTGGGAAAGATCATTTTATACTACCCTTTCTAGATTAATTGTTGGATAAACTAGCTGGGCATAAATACTTTTATTTTTTGGATGGATATACTGGTTATCACCAAATACAAATATCTCCTGAGGATCAAGAGTGGGCATAAATACTTTTATTTTCTGGATGGATATACCAGTTATCACCAAATTCAAATATCTCAGGCATAAATACTTTTATTTTCTGGATGGATATACTGGTTATCACCAAATACAAATAGCTCCTGAGGATTAAGAGAAAACAACTTTTGCTAGTCCTTATGGTATATTTTCTGTTAGAAGAATGCCCTTTGGTTTATGTAATGCTCTTGCTACATTTCAAAGATGTATGATAACTATTTTCTTTGATTTAATTGAAAAATGTATTGAAGTTCTTATGGATGATTTTTTAGTGTTTGAAACTTCATTTGAATCACATTTAGAACATTTATCAATAAGTCTTAAGCACTGTGAGGAAATAAATTAAGTTATTAATTGGGGAAAATGCTAATTTATAGTTGCAGAAGGAATTGTTTTAGGACATCAAATATCATAAAATGGTATTGAAGTAGACCCTGCAAAAATTCAAGTGATAACTAATTTACCTTACCCAAAAAATGTGAGGGAAATTAGGAATTTTTTAGAAAATACTGTATTCTACAGGTGATATATTAAAGACTTTTAAAAAATTACTAAGCCTCTATGTCATTTGCTTGCAAAAAGATGTAAATTTTAATTTTTGATAAGGAGTGCTAAGAAAATTTTGGTCTATTAAAAGAAAAATTAGTCACTGCAACAAATATTGTTTCACCATATTGGGAAAAACCTTTTGAATTAATGTTTGATGCAAGTGATTATACTATTGGAGTTGTTTTAGGAAAAAAAACATGATAATATTTTCAAAGTAATCCACTATGCTAGTAGAACTCTTAATGACACTCAAATTAATTATACCACAACTGAGAAAAAGTTACTAGAAAAATTATATGCTTTTGACAAATTCATATCATACTTAATTGGAACTAAATGTGTTGTGCAGACTGATCATCATGTTATTAAATTTTAATGAAAAAGAAGGATGCAAAACCAACACTGATACGATGGATTCTTCTTTTGTAAGAATTTGAATATGAGAAAGTAGATAGGAAGGGAGTTGAGAATCAAGTTACTGATCATCTGTACATGCTTGAATTAGAAAACCCACTTTGTTTTGAGAAAAAAATTAATGAACATTTTCTAGATGAAGAATTGTTCAGTACTAATTAGTGGCGTGTTCCATGGTATGCCGACATTATGAACTTTATTGTTAGTGATATTATACCCTATGAAATGACATACCAATAGAAGAGGAAATTTTTATCTGAAGCTAAGACTTATTTTTGGGATGATTTTTATATAAAAAAGAAAAGGATCTAATTATTCGAAGATGCATGCCTTTAGAAGAAACTTATGAAATTATACAAAAATGTCATAGTTTTGATTTTGGGGGACATTTTGGTATTGATAAAATAACATACAAAATTTTGCAATCTAGATTTTATTAGCCTTCAATCTTTAGAGATATTAATGTTTATATCAAAAATTGTGATCGATGTGAATGAGTAGGCAATATTTCTAGGAGAAATGAAATGCCCCTCAATTATGTGTTGGAAGTTGAGATATTTGATGTATGTGGATTAGATTTCATTGGAGCATTTATACCATCTTTCAAAAATTTATATATATTGATACAAGTAGACTATGTATCCAAATGGATAGAAGCTATTGCTTTACCTCGATGTGATGCTCAAATTATTGCAAAGTTGTTCAGAATGAACATTTTTTGTAGATTTGAGATACCGAGAGTAATCATAACTGACGGGGGAAGTCATTTTAGAAATGTAATAATGAAACAATTATTAAAAAAATATCATATCAACCATTGAATTGCTACTACTTATCATCCTTAGAGAAGTGGTTTGGTTGAATTATCCAATTGTGAAATTAAAAGAATATTGGAACATTGAGAAGGATGGACGTCAACAAAATACCATATGGATTTTAACTGGATCTAGAATTGAAGGAGCTACAGCCGTACGAGCTATGAATGGTTGTACCTTTAAGTACACACAGAGAAATTCTTGTCCTGGAGTGTGGCTTAAAAGGTTAGTTTGATCAGGAGCTCATCCCACAGAGGATAGATAGATAGTTTTTTTTGTTACCATTTATACTGCGCTAGAGCAGCTTATATGATATGTATTCAGCATGATTATCTCTTTTGATGCTTTCAGCATGTATTAAGTCTGTAACACCTGTTTGAAGAATATTATTAAAATTTCTTTTAGATTTTAACATATTTATCAAATTTTCCTTTTGTGATATGGATAAAAAGTTGCAGAACCATACGTTGGTCTTAAACTATAATGAATAAAGAACTAAACGATATATATATTTTTTTATGATAACAAAATTTAATTAAAATATCCTTTTGAAAAATCAACTAACAAAAATTAAATATTGAAAAATATACTTTGATAATTAAATGTGATAAAGAAAAAAAAATGATAAACTTGCTGAGTTTATTTTTCTTGAGTTCGAGATTTCTTACTCTTTTCTTGTGCAATACGACTATCCTTGTTGCATCAATTTCCACACATTCCCCGCAGAGTTTCACACTATGCAAAAAATTTTATAAATTTTTCTCTAACAATGTAAAACTTCACATGTCACATATCTATGAGATTAACAACACAAACTCTCTAGACTATTTTCATGTTGTTCTCGGGATCAGTACCTAAATTCTGGTTCCCTCCTTTTGATATCGGTACCTAAATTCTGATTCTCTTTTTGTGATAGATACCTAAACTTCAATTCTCATCTCGAGGTCAGTACCTAAATTATGATTCCCCTCTTTCGAGGTCGGAACCTAAATTTCAATTCTCTTTTTGGGATTAATACCTAAATTTCAATTCCCATCTCGGGTTCAGTACTTAAATTATGATCCCTCCTTTTGAGGTCGGTACCTAAATTTTGATAGTCCTTTTGGGGTAGGCTTAGATGTCCTATTCCCATCTACACTTTCATGGTTAGTACCTAAATTTTGATCCCTCCTTTCGAGGTCAGTACCTAAATTTCGGTTCTCCTTTTGGGGTAGGCTTAGACGTCCTATTCCCATCTACACTTTCAAGGTTAGTACCTAAATTATGATCCCTCCTTTTGAGGTCGGTACCAAAATTCCAATTCTCCTTTTGGGGTAGGCTTAGAAATCTTATTCCCTTCTACACTTTCAAAGTCAGTACCTAAATTTTAATCCCCCCTTTTGAGGTCGGTACCTAAATTCCGATTCTCTTTTTGGGGTAGGCATAGACGTCCTATTCCCATCTATAGTTTTAGAGTCAGTACCTAAATTCTGATCCCTCCGTTCGAGATCAGTGCCTAAATTGTGATTCTTCTTTTAGGGTAGGCTTAGACGTCCTATTCTCATCTGCACTTTTAGGGTCAATACTTAAATTCTGATCGCTCCTTTTAAGATCTATACAAGAATTTTGATTCTTCTTTTGGGGTAGGCTTAAACATCCTATTCCCATCTAAACATTCGGGGTCAGTACCTATATTCTGATCTCTCCTTTGGAGGTCGATACCTAAATTTTGATTGTCCTTTCGGGGTAGGCTTAGAAGTCCTATTCCCATCTCCACCATCGGGGTAGGCTTTAACATCCTATTCCCATACTTACCATTGGGATAGGCTAAGACGTCCTATTCCCATCCTTACTTTCGAAGTAGGCTTAGACGCCCTATTACCTTCTATGCGCTTGTGTTTTCCACTCAATTTGGTTTCCTCACGCATAATTTCACCTTCGTAAGATCTTATATTGAAATCAAAAATTTTTTTAATATATTCAATTAAAATCAAATCTTTCCTGGGACTGTCGGTTTGCCCGACAATTGTCCCCAAAATCTCCTTTCTTTTCCCCAGTGAAAGTATCTGTTACTCCCCACTAGACACAATTGTCACTCAATTATACACTTTGTTCTGGTTCTGTTGAATTAGAAGTTGGTGTTGGTTTTATTGAACTTGTTGGTCAAGGCCAATACATGCGCTGTGCTAGCCTAAAACACCACACCTATTAGGGGTCCATTTATTGACCTCATTTTTGGTTGAGGTCTAATTTCCTCCTTACCAGCCTAGGATCTAGCCATATGACTTTTATATTGACTATTCATAGAGGACTAGAAAATGAACCTTCACAATTAGAAATTCTAAACCCTTCTTTGCTCAACTTAAAGTTCCACATATTGATCCTGACCACCTGCACTTGGTAGGTGGGGCAAATATGAGGGAGCTCAAGGCGAGTCCCCATAGGACAAATTGGCCTTAGGGTTGACCCTAGGTGTTAGTCTTGAGCTAGTACATACCCTATCGCTCACTAGCACATTACACTTCCACTCACTACTTTAAGCGTAAGCCTACCTAACTTTGACGCCCTTAACCCTTTGGGAGACTCATGTAGTTGGTCCCCTAGACTGACTAGCCCTAGGCTAATTTCTAGCTAAGAACAATACATGAAGGACCCAAAATAGAGGATTCCATTGGTCCATGGCTCAAATAGGGTGGTTGACACCCCACTTTCACCAAAATACCAAACTTAGCTTTTTTCCCCAAATCTAGCAAAATTATTAAAACACCCCAAAACCCCAAATTTGACCAAAATTTCCAAAATTACCTAAACTACCCTAGTTTATTCAAAAACCAACTCAAATATTTTGACATTAACCAAATTACCCAAAATCTGAAAAAAAAATTCAAAATTACCAAAATACCCTTAAATTTGCCAAAATTACAAAAATACCCGTGTGGTCCAAACTTTCCTAAAACCATCAAAATCATTTTAATTGTCTCCAAAATCAATTTGGACTCTTCAATTAATCCAATTTGATCAATTTGACCAACTTTGACCAAAAGCCCCAAACTGCCCTTAATGGCCCAATTTCCCCAAATTCATCCTAAAGTCCAACAATTTGATCCCAATCTTCTCCAATTTAAATTATAAATTCAAATTAGTAATAATAAAATTCAATTAAAACCAATATAAAGTCCAATTGACCCACATTTGAGTCTAATTTCAACCCAAATCCAAAATCCCCAATTTGGCCTAAAACAAAAATCCCACTCAATTGAACACCCAAATCTTTCCAATTGCCCCAATTATGCAACATAAACTCTTTGAAACATCTCCACAAACCAAGTTAAACACTCACTTGACCTTTTTCAAGCTTCATATTTACTCAATTTCAACCCATATCTAAAATTCCCAAATTTGCCTCTATCTAGCCATGTGCCCAAATTCCACCAAATTAATGACCTAACCTCAAAATTGGCGCTAAATTAAAATTTAAAGCTCTTCATCCCATCCCTATAGAACATTTTTAAATCTCAATTTGGACTTAACCCAACTCTAGCCCAACCTAAGCCCAAGTCTAACCCAACATCCCTAAATTGATCAAATGTCCAAATTCTTTCGAATTGAACCTCCAAATCAATTCAAAATCACTCCATATCTTTTCTAAACTCTTTGTGAAAATAATATAAAAAAATTGATGAATCAATTGAGCTAAATTTCATGGCTAGCCTAACCCAAATCCAACTTCAAGACAATTCAACCAAAATTGAACCTATGCACCAAAAATGACTAAGCCATGCATAAGTGACCAAATTAATGAAACTACAACAACCAAATGGAGCTTAGTGACTAGGATAGACCCATCTAGCCCAACCTATTTGAGCTTTGGATAAATGGTCCCTTGATTTAGGGAATTTCACCCCATTTATTGTCTAAACCAAAATATCCTCACCATCATCACAAACCATTAGTGGGTAACCATCATAAACCTCCCTTTGGCTCACCTGGTTGCCTGACCACCTCCCATACTCTGGCTAGCCATTCTATTCATCATAAAACTCCAAATTTGAGAGCCATATTGACCAAATCAAAACCCAATTACACCCATCCAAGTTGACCAATTCCAATTGGCTTTGAAATTTTTCTGCCCTCCACCTAAGCATCTAATTGCACCTAAATTGAAAACCTTAGCTCAATCCTAAGCCACTATATTTAAACCCCACTCCCATGGAAAAACATAGAAGCAAGCTAATTTCTTTGGGGAGACTCTGCCCAAATGCTGTCAGACACTCTTCAAGAACTCCTAAGCTCAAGCCCACCATTTTCCCCCTCTGGATTCCCTTTTGAGAGCTCAATTTTGAGTTCAAAATTTAGGGAAAACCAGGACACTTTCTATCACAGTTCCACACTCCACCAAACTCCAATTAACTATGCACACACCATCCCTTGAGTGAGAGAACTTGATTCCCCATAGAAGCCCCATCACAGAAAGCCTCTAAGATTGCTCTAGACCAAAACCTGAAATCAAGTTTGACCGAAATCATATCTAGATAAATCACCATAGGCCAAAAAATTATCTGGAGGTTTGTTGAGTCCATTTGAAGCTTCAAAAACCATGTGATTGAGGCCTCTCCTCTCAGAAAAAGTTATTGAATCTCAACCCTAATCCAAGCCTATTTTGATTCTCCATACGTATTTAGTGTATTTCATACCTTATAAGCCATTTAGATATGGTTGTCATGAGGATTTGAAAGTTTAGGAACAAACCCCATACAATTTGGTTGACTCTAGACGAAG
Source organism: Phalaenopsis hybrid cultivar (assembly GCA_002079205.1). Taxonomy (NCBI): domain Eukaryota; kingdom Viridiplantae; phylum Streptophyta; class Magnoliopsida; order Asparagales; family Orchidaceae; genus Phalaenopsis; species Phalaenopsis hybrid cultivar. The sequence goes on along the minus strand of JXCR01130869.1, from coordinate 52,921 downwards.
ATCTTAAGGTTTTAGTGTGAACGGTTCTCGGGTTAGCTCAATTGGGGATGACGAACGGATGCCGTCCGATCGCAGGCTGATGAGGCACTAAGGAGACTGGCAACATTGAATGGTGGAGTGCCATGTGGCTTTTTTAAGCTGCCGTAGGTTGAGGTGGCACCCCGTGTTTAAATAGAAAAATCTAGATTTATTTTATCTATTTAAAAACCATAACTTTAAAAATCCATATCTTTCTCTAGAAAAATCATTAAAATAAAATAAAAATACTCTCTTGCTTAGTGAATAGAGAAGAATAATGTGGAATAAAAATAAAAATTATTTATCGACTCTCTGATTTTTAATGAATTAAATACTTTCTAGAGTATTTTAATTCATTATGATCAAGCATTTCTCACCATTGCTTGAAACTTTGAGGGCTTGTTCCTCATGATAGGGGGGATGTTCTCTATTTTTTCCAAGGTCAGAGGACATCTCTATGTCTCTAACCCAAATTTTCAAGCTGAGATGATTATTTTTGGCTTATTTTACTTATATAAATTAAAATATCACATAAAAAAATTATGAGGATAGTTTCAGTAGGCTTTCTATGGACAGAGAAGCTTAGAAAAAATGACACGATGAATTGAATTATTTTGTAAATTTCTATAGTTAATTAATTGTTTATATATTATTTTAATTTATGTAAATTAAATATTAATAAAAAATTGACAAAATCAATCCCATAATGTGTATAAAAATCATGTTTAATGTAATAATTTAAAAATTATTTGACTAATTTTGAGCACTAAAGTTGATTTTCTAAGAAACATTACATTTTTGTACAAAAATAATTATATTAAATTAAATACACTTAGAAAAATTATGAAAAGTGATTTTCTGAGTTCCTTATGATTAGAAGAACTTAGGAAAAATAAAATTTATTTTTGAGAAAATATTTAATTTTTGAGCTTTATTTTGAATTTAAAATAACTAAAAATAAATAAAAAATAATTAAAAACTAAAAAAATAGCAATATGTTTCAAAATGTGCCTAATGGTCTCGTGATCACTTGACACTCATTAATATATTTTTCCTAATTTTTCTAAGTTAAAAATGAATTTCAAAAGCTTAAAAATGAACCTTTCTTATTTTTTTCATTAAAATAATTATAATAAATAAATTAAGAACCATAAAAATAAAAAAAAAAATTCTCTTAGTTCTTTGAACATGTAGAGCTCTAATAAAAATATAAAGGTAATTTTTTTTGATTAACATTATTTTACATGTGATTAAATCATTAAAATTGATTCAGAATTAAATAATATTTATCAAGATTTAATTAATAAAATCATGAAATTTTGTCTAAGTGTCTTTGACGTAAGGGGACCTCTATTAATTTTCTCATAAATAAAAGCTTTATTTTGGATAGTCAAGTAAATCAACTTTGAAAATACCACCTTTTAAATTAAAATAATTTATTAAATTAAATTAAATTTTGAAGATCCACATTTCTCCTCTAATGTTTTAATTGACCCATGGATAGGACACTAAAAATTCTCGAAGTTATTTGAATTTTGATTAATGAGTTATGAGGTGGAGAGCCCCAAAGGCAAAAGAGTAACTTTAAGTTTTTGTGCCTCAATCAAGATTTAGGATTCCTTAAATGGAAGATGGGTAATTTTGATCCTAATGAACATATTTGAATGATTGAAATATAATAGGATTAAAATGTAGGAACTCACTTACCACCTTTTATATAATAATAACAAAATTGTAACTTCCTTAATTATCATGGCTTGGAAGCCAATAAAAATTAAATGATTCTCAAGTGATGGGTCCAAGTTAGGAAGATAATATTTCATTAATTTTAAGCCCATAATAGATGACAATGTGAGCTTTCAATAAGAATACATGTCATTTAAATCAAAATTTTGCTTGTTTTCATTTCACCTATTATGATTGTTCATGGCTTGGTAGTGGCCTTGGCATGACATTTATACTCATTTGATTGGATTCAAAAGATAACATGATTGATGATTAACACCTTTTCACACTGTAAGCCCGATTTCAACTTTGGAAACTAAAATCTTTACTTACTCAAATTTGCCTTAAATACATCCACCCACATAATTCTTAAGTGAAATATCAATTAATTAATTGAGTATCCTAGCCTCGGGATAAATAAAACATCAAGTTTCCTTGAGCAATGGGATAACCCTAGCTTAACCTTGGATGATTAATAAAATGATATGATAAGTTTAAAATCAACTCGAAATATTTCAAGAAATATTCAAAGTGATTTAGGGTCATGCTCTGAGCACTTTGGAATCTCTTAAATATCTTGAAGGGAAAATTGAATTTGCTATATTTTGTTCTAAAATCATTTGCTAAGATCTTCCGAGACTCAATAAAGGTATAACTTGGGGTTTGGTAGTTATACCTTTATCTACTCCTACAATTTGAATTCCTTGGAAAATTATATAATTATTGCCAAAGCTAACCTTTCAGGTGGAGGAACGGGAAGAATTGACAGTTATGCTTTTAAGTTATTGCATCACAATTTACTTTTATTTATTCTCACCTCTTGTCCACTGCATATAAACTTGCATGTTAAACAACAAAGTCACCTTGCATGTCAAAACTGAAGCTTTTAAAATATCCAAAAAACTGAAACCAAAACTAAAATTTAAACAAGATAAAATTTACTGCCACAATAGTTAAAATATAAAATAACTCAAAATTTAATCACAACAAAATAAAATAAAATAAAAATTGCAACAAAAATGTCTCTATCAGATAATCGTGAATCCCTCGGAGGAGGTAACCTACGGTTGCCAATGAGATTTCTCACAATCTATCTTAAAGTATGGAAGTCATTAAATTGAGTTTAGTAAACTCATTTGGACTAAGTGAATCACAAAAAAAATAGTTGCGCCAGTATGAGGGAACCGTAAAATACTAACTGGTGTCGCTCTAATCAACTTTAACATTCCCCATAATATTTAAATAACCATGACCTTAGGAAACACTTGATTTAACATTATGACTTGACACATTAGAAAACTTAAACTTTCTTTGATGAGGAGCTTGGAACTAGCTTTGTAGGTAGCACTACCATCTTCAACAACAAAACATGTCTACACCAACTAAAACATTCCTTAGAATTGAATAACAAGCCATAGGATTTTGAGGTTGTCCACCTAGTGTGACATAAATCCTCATCTCTTTAGGCTTTCGTATAGCCCTGTTATAGAATATAAGCCCTAACCTATTTTAGGGTTTTGAGGTTGTCGTATGTCACGACCTAAGTCCTCATATCTTTCAGGCTATTTGTGAGATTGTTTCATATGAATGTAAGCCCTAATTAATAAAAATGGAAGAATAAAACATTGAATCATATCTCCTCTAAATTGAAACCAAACCACAGGATAGCATAAGAAGTCACCGAGGTTCTCCTCAAGATCTGTGACATCCCCTAGTCTCTCCTCCTTTGGATTCCATAACATGTTCAAAATTTGAGCCATTCCTAATTCATAACTCTTTGTTTGATCTCATTAAGAAGTCATATCCTTTGAAATTCTTGAAAACAATACCCCCTGAATTTTATCGAGAGTTTTCTTAGGTGACTTCGGTTATCTAAGATGTAATTAACTATAAGGGCTTGCCTTTATAAGAAAATTTAACAAACCCATCTTAATATAAACCCTATTTAATTTTTCATATTAAATGGGGGAACTTGTCGGCATATAAATAAAATGGTTTCATAGACTAAACAAATTTCATACATTTTTTAGTTTGTTTGATTGAGCCTCACTATAAAGTTATGTGTTTATCTTTTGAGGTAGATACATAGCTTGAGGTGTAGCGCTCTTTCATCTAAACTTTGAAAGATATGAGATCAGTTTGATTTCATATTTTTCTAAACTTAAATTTATATATGTAAATTAAAATGTCCCTCCGAAGCGGGCGACGGGATTCCGATTCCGGCTACCGACAGCTTCCATAGGATGGCCCCCACCCCCCAAAAATTGTGCCGACAGCTTCTGGCGACTCCGCTGGGGATTTAGTTTCTTTATCCATTTAAATCAGGAAATATTGTCTTCATACATCGGTAATGTGTCCATGTCCCTTATGGACCAACTTACCCTTCTTCCGTTGGCATATTTCACCCATTTCTTTCTTAGGTAAGTACGATCTATTCTTTCGGACTTTAGGACCGCATGGTCAACCACATTTGAATAGAGAGGTTCAGGAGTTCATTAGGACTTTTAATCTTTTGTGTATGGTTTGACCCAAAATAGGTGTGTTGGTGGACTAGTTTGGCCTAGGGATTATGCTTTGTGAAGTCAGTCACGCACTGGGTCCTTAACTTCACTTTCCCTTTCGAGTTTGGTTTGCTATAGTGCATATTAAATCAAATTGTGTCGTGTTGCGCTTGCTCTTTAAACCTTCTTTAAATAATTAATTAAATTCTCCTATTTTCAAAGTTACTTTTACTAAATTTCAAAATATTTTTCATGAATTAAGATTAAACAAAAGACTTACCCAACCTATTGATCAACCTTTGTTAATTTTTAGTGCTCGCACTAGAATTACAAAGTTTAGGACAAATAAATAACCCAGAGCTTTCTTTTTAAAGCTCCTTCAATGGCATTCCCTATGCTCACTTTCTTGTACAACCTATCAAAGAGTCGTGATGTCCGTAATGTTGCTCCCGCCATCAAGTTTGGAACCAGATTCGATGAACTCAAATTCATGCTCAGAAAGGCTCCCTTTGTTGTAATGAAAGTTACAGCTCCATAAGTTCAGGAGCCATCTGTTGAGTTCAACCTGAACTTTCACAAGTATTTCCCTTCCTATAAGAAGGTAAATACTACCACCCTAGCACCTGCTAAGCCTGTTGGTCACGCTTCTGCTAAGGGAAAAGAGGTCATGATCGTGGAAGATACAACTGAAGGATTCACCATCCTGCCATCAGTGTTTGAAATTAGATCGAGTTCAAAGACTGTGTCATTAACTTGGTCACAAAGAAGAAACCACAACCAAAATGTCTGGAGGGGCTAAAGCCCAGATTTATGAAGAAATGTCTGTTGATTAAATTCCTCACCCAGAGGAACTAGGATTGCTGGAGGCCTGTCCACTTCTGCGAGGAAGTGGTTCCATCCCTTAATGGACACCAATGAGTAAGTAAGTATATAGAAGATTGTTGTTACTTTACCGTTACCTCATGGACATGGTGGGAAGAGGAAGAAACCCACTCCTATCACCCAAGTTAGTACAATATTCCAGAGACTAGCTACCAAAGTGGGTTGTTCAGTTGGTAAATTGCTTAAACGAGTGGGATTTGTAGTAACCCCTCACTTGAAGAGAGAAATTATAAGAGATGTCAAATCTGCCAGATGATCTCAAAGATCAACTAAAACTTTTCCTGCTCGCATTCCCATCAGGATCTGTCTGGAAAGCAGAATTGATACTACCGTCATAACCACTAATTCTACTGGTGTTACTCCGAGACCTGCAGGTCGTCGATCGGTTAAGTCACGTTTGTGTCCAAGCACCTTACCAATTACCAGTCATAGGGACATCTCTAAAGTTCCAAAGGAAAAGATGAAGTGATTTCCCAGTATTGTACCTGGTTTGCACCATGGGGAGCATACCTCTCTTTGGCATGCAATGCCTTTATTAAGTCGCCCCATCTCAAGACATCACCGTCGAGAAAAAAAAGTAAGGGTACCTAATGTTGTCGTACCAATATGGTTTAGCAAGCCCGTAAGATAGGATCATGGAATGAAGCAAGGGTCTGAAGTATATCCAACATCGTCATAGCTGTTGCTACTAAGTTGGGTGAACAAGTGGAGGATGTTCAACAGAGTCCCCAGGATCTCAAGATGATACAAGAATTAATAGTTGAAGAAAAGGTTGAGAAGCTCAGGGTTGATATTTCTGTGTTAGCCCGAGAACATGGAGTTTCTGTTGATGATGATTATGAAGATTTTGACTTTAATGACTATCTCAATGATAATTTTATGGATATTCATGTTATCAAAAGTAGAGCTGCTGCATCTGCATGCGACACCCAACCACTCATTGAAGGGAACATCGTTGATGATCTGCATAGGGCTGTTCTATTAAGGGATGAGCGAATCAGCCAAATAGATAAAAGGATGGAAGAGATGGCCACTTCCATGGCTACCATGGCTACAATTTAAGGACAGTCTCAAGCACAGCAGCTAGCTTCTCTAGAATTCAATCAACCAGAGATTGTACATATTACAGATGAAAGGAGGAAAGTTGCCTAGGCTAACGGGGATGATCAACAAAAGAAGGATTCTCCATCGAGTGTTATACTGAAAAAAGAATTAAATAGATGATCAAACAAGTTCAGGAGGGCTTAGCCCAATCTAAGGGTGGTGCATTGATTTTACAGGGTAGACCCTACCCCAAAGGTTTTGTGTCACCAAACTTTAAGATATTTAACTGGACTAGAAATCCCAGATGGCACATAACACATTTCTGAGCCAGTTTTGGCAATACCAGAGGTAACAAAGCCTTACTTTTTTGTTAGTTTGTCAGCAACCTGTCAGTGATAACATTTGATTGGTATGTTGAGCTGCCCAACAGATCGGTAAAGAAATTTGTTGAGTTAGAACAGCTGTTTGTAAAGAGATTTATAGGAGTGTAGCATCACATTTCTATTGGAGATTTCATGAGAGAAAAGCAAAATTCTAACAATACTACAGTGGATTATATCTTGAGGTGGAGAAGCCTTTGCATGAAATGTGATCCGCAACTATAGAAACATCATGCAATTGAAATCCTACTCAAAAGCATCCATGGGCCAGTAGCTTTCATGCTTAAGGGACTCATTTTCAAGTCTTTTGAGAAGCTACTCAGCAAAGCTAGTAATCTACAAGAGAAGGTTAAAAAGATTGATTCTCAAAAGAAATAAAAAAATACCAGAACATCCAGAATATTCGAGAGGAAGTCCGGGACAGTAGCAATAGTTTATAAGGGAAAATAGCCATTGAAGATACAAGTGGAACATTCTCGTCAAAGTTCTCAATCATCGTCACAGCATGCTCAGCAAGGAACACAACAACATGGCTAGTCTAGCCACCAGTCCCACCAAGGAGGATCATATCAAGTAGAGAATAAGAAGGGTACGGCCCTTTCAAAATGAAAGAGCACATCATATTCTTTCAAAGATGAAGTTGTACCCAAAATGTTAAGAATTCTAATGAAGAAGCCTGAGTTTAGATTGCCAGATCTAAGGAAACCTGAGGAAGTGGACAAGAAAGATCAGCCTAATTATTTTCCATACCACAGAATTCTTGGATGCACTATAGAGGAATGTTTTGTTTTCAAGGATTGGCTCTAAGAAAATCTTAAGGAAGGGAATATAAAAATCCTGAAAGAATATTTAAAAGAACCTGAAAAAGGTTCTGTAAATATGATTTCAACCAAGCCAATTGCTCTGATAGATCCATATTCAGAAGAAGATGGATGGAGTATAGTTTCAAGCAAATCGTGCAAGAAGATACTGGATCAGATTCAAACTGCTTCAGCTCAGGCAGCAGTTCAGAGTCTACACACTACTCAGCTAAAGATGGAGATTTCTCCAAAGAAAGCATTATAACTAAAAGAGAAAGAGAAGGAAGATGTCGTGAAGACCGATAGCGTGGGGGGTAGGATAGAGGCTGCCTATGTTAGATTGGTTGTCTTGGATTTAGGGAAGAAAATCCTCAAACCTCTGACCATGTATGATTATCTTTTTTCCCCACCAGAGATTTTGAATATAATGATTTTGATTTTGGCTATGTATTAACTGTTTCTAGTGATAATGTAACTGACTTTGCTGAATCTAACTCCGATCATGATTCCTTAATCAATGCTCAAATCATACTTAAGTCCGATGAACCCGTTAACCAGAACAAAGAAGATGTGAACGACAACAGTTATAATAGCATCAAGAGTGAGAAGCCAGTCCTCGAGCGTCATGCCACACCACTTGCTATCAACTTGGTCTCTCCGATGAGGAAGAAGGGACACTAGAAATTTTTCCTACAGCATCTCAGGAAGCAGAGATCACAGAGATAAATTTAAGGAGTGGGAAAGTGTTACCCCGAGGTTAGCTCCAGTAAATAAAGGAAAACAAATTGTAACTCAAGAAGAGCCACCCCAGTGGAAGAACCACATAATCAAGTAAAGAGTAGAGGATTATATAAAGTGGATTATAACGTGCTAGCTCATCTTAGAAGATTGCCGACCAAACTAAGCATCTACGATGCTCTGATCCTATCAAAGGAGATGAGAGAGTCTCTTGTTACAGCTTTGCTTAACCCAGAGATTTTCTTAGCTGAGTTGGCTAGCACATTTTTGGATGAATTTTGTTAGTTAAAGAAACAACTTGGGATAAGTTTTACAGATGAAGACTTGTTGCTTGGTACTGCCGACCACAACCGATTGCTCTACATCTCCTTTAACATCAGCATATTCATGTTGTCCAGAGTTTTGGTGAATCCTGGAGCATCACTTAACTTTATGAGTCTACAAACATTGACATATTTGGATATTTAATCTCAAGAACATACAACCGATAAAATGATGTTAAGAGGATTTAATCAGAAGGGAGAAAGAGCCCTTGGATCAATTACACTGCTTATAAAAGTTGGAGAACTAGTAATAATCACAAAATTCCATATCATCGTCATCGAGACCTCTTTCAATGCTCTACTTGGTCGACCGTAGATTCATGAACATAACATGGTTTCATCTTCTCTACATCGGTTGATCAAATATTACAAAGAAGGACAAGAACATTGCATTAAGGGAGACATTCAACCATTTTCAATTCATGAAGTTGGCATTCTACGTGCCTCCTAAGAAAACTGTCTTCTCTCATGAGGTTGTGACAAATAAAAATGAAAATTCATAAGGATCACAAGGGCAAAGCCATTCAGTCCTACCTCAACAATCTTGCACTACTCTTTTGCAGCAAGTTTGTGCGGGTTTTTTTATTTCGCATACTTAAGGTCGAGGCCGGGGACTTGGATGGGGAAGAACCAATACAATTACTAGGTGGACTAAGCTGACCATCAACATTGATGATGAAGAAAGCTTGGAGGAGGAAATGATGATATAAAACATAAGAAACCACAATACGAAATATCCTTGGAAGATGTGGAGAAAAGTGAATAAATGTTGATGTATGATCAATTCAACCACTATGTGAATGCCATAAACCTTACTCCTATTTTCCCTCAAAAGGTTGAGAGTTTAGAGTTCAAGGAAGTTTGTAGAGCTAGTTCAAAGCTGATCAAGTTTTACCGTGCTTCTACTTCTGCTAATCTTAAAAATCATGTAAATTTGGACGAGAATCCTAGCAAATTAATGAAATTACCTTTTGGTTCCTTGTGTACAAAAATTAATTCAACAGGGATATGTGCCAAGAAAAATGCCAAAAGATAAGTTACAACTTTTTAAAAAATTATGGAATGTTAAAAGTTTAACTCCTAACTTGAAAGAGGGTCTTGAATTTAGTACCATAGGACCAATCAATGATTCAAAATTTTACGTGGTTGTTAGTAGTGGATTGGAAGAGGATTGCTTCAATGTAGAGGATGACTCTCAAGATTAGTTAATAGAAGACGCTTCACCAGAATTTGAGGAAGAAATTAAATCAATTGTTCATGAACTGAAGAAAATTAATCTCGGGACTAAGGAGCAGCCCCAACCAACATTTATAAGTTCTGTACTCAGCAATGAAGAATCTTCAGAATTGATCAAGTTACTATCAAGATTCAAAGAATGCTTCTCATGGAGTTACGATGAAAGGTCGGGATTGTCCCCAGAAGTTGTAGTCCATAAGCTCGTGGTGGACAAAGATATGACAGTAAAACAAAATCCCATAAGAATGCACCTCAAAATAGAGCAACAAGTCATTACCGAGGTGAATAAATTGATAGACGTTAACTTTGTAAGAGAAGAGAAATAACCCATGTGGTTTACCAATATTGTACAAATTAAGAAGAAAAATGGACAGATCCATGTATGTGTCGACTTCATGGATTGAAACAAAGCCTGCCTAAAAGATGAGTTTCCATTAACGATACTAGAATTGATGGTGGACATCACTTCGACACATGAGATTTTCTCCTTTATGGATGGATTGTCAGGTTACAACCAAATCAAAATGGCTCCAGAGGATGCAACACTTATAGCTTTCAGGACACCGATTAGGGTTTTCTGCTACACTGTGATGCTATTCGGGTTGAAGAATGTCGGAGCAAAATATCAACGAGCAATGACAAGGATCTTTGATGACCTCATTAACAGAAAAGTGGAGTGCTATGTGGATGATTTGGTCATCAAAAGTAAACATAAAATAGACCATCTATATGATTTGAGAATCAAGTTCGAATGATTACAACAATATAATCTAAAGATAAATTTCTTAAAGTGAGCCTTCGGCGTCACCTCTGAGAAATTTTTAGGATTCATTGTCCATCATCAGGGAATCAAGATCGACTTGGATAAGATTAAAGCTATCTTGGAAATTCCTTCACCCAAAACCTTAAGAGAACAACACTCCTTCCAAGAAAAATTGGCATATCTGAGATGCTTTATCTCTAATCTCTCAGGTAGGTGTCAGCACTTTTTGACATTATTTAAAAAGGATGCCAAATTTGTTTGGGAAGAAAAATGCCCGCAGGTCTTTGAGGACATTAAGCAATACTTAATGACACCTCTTATTTTTGCAGCACCTATCAGAGGAAAACCGTTGATACTTTATATTGCGGCTTTAGACAACTCTCTTGGAGCCCTGTTGGCTTAATCGATTATGAGGGTAAGGAAAATGCGCTCTATTACTTAAGTCAATGTCTAATACCAATGGAGGTAAAGTATCCATCTATTCAGAAGCATTGTCTAGCTTTAATTTTGCTGCCTAAAAGCTCAGGCATTACATGATTTCTCATAAAATTACCTTGATATCAAAAGTTAATTTGTTGCAATATTTGATGACCCGACCAACATTTTCCAAACGTTTAGCAAGGTGGTCAATTATTTTATTACAATTTGATATAATTTTTGTTCCCCTCCACGCTATCAAGGGACAAATTTTAGCATATTTTCTCGCAGTGCACCCACTTCTAACTGGGTCCCAGCTCAACAATGAGTTATCGGACGAACAAATACTCTAAGTAGAACTATCCAATGCCAGGAATTGGGAAATGTACTTTGATGGAGCTTCTTCAGTCAGGAAAGACAAAGAAGTAGGAATGATTATACTGGGCAAAGCAGGAATTGGTTTTATTTTCATCATGACAGATAAGGGCATGTTGAGATTCTCCTACCACCTGACAGAGCATGTATAAAAAATGAAGCAGAATATGAAGCACTAATCACTAGATTGGAGTTGACAATCTTAATGGACATAACAGATATTGCCATATATGGCAAGTCACACTTCGTCATCCAACAAGTTGTCGGACAATATAGGATTTTAAAGCCAAGACTAGCAGAACAATACCGGTATACAATGAAGCTGCTTGAACGAATCCCCATTGTAACTCTCTATCAGATTTCTCTAGGTGATAACGCCCATCCTGATACTCTAGTGAAACTTGCCAAGAAACTGGCGTGTTTTCCAAAGGATTCCATTGACATTACAGTGCAAGGAGTACGGGTTTTGTCTCAGATCAACCTCGACAATTTTCACAAACTTGAAAAAGAGGAAGGAATGATGATTGCAGTCACTAACATTAATGAAGACTGACGTAAGCCATTGATATATATTTGCATACTGAAAAGCTTCCAGAAGACAAGTCTGAGGCATATCATATCACGAGAAGAGCCATGTCATGTGCTCTAGTGGGTGATGTCCTCTATAGTAGATTGTTCGATCATATGTGGCTATAATGTCTAAGTAGAGTAGAAGCACATAATATTGTCAAAGAAGTACACATCGGATTGTTTGGAGCTCACCAGTCAAGGTCAAAAATGAAAATGAAGATCAAGAGACTCGAATATTGTTGGCCAGCAATGATTTTTGATTGCATGCATACAACTAGAAGATGTTACCTTTTACAAGTGCATGGGGTGGTCTTACACCAACCTCATAATGTACTAAATCCAACAGTTGCCTCGTGGTCATTCGAGTGTTGGGGCACAAACATAATAGGTCCAAAAGACCCTCCATCCTCTAAGGGATATAGATTCATTCTTACTGCTACAGATTACTTCTCCAAGTGGGCAGAGGCAATGTCAGCATGTTTTGTAATTTTTCAAGAGCCAGATCATCTACCATTTTTGACTTCCATGCAGAGTGATTTTCGATAACGGGATAACCTTCAAGAGCACAAAAATCAACAACTTTGTCAAAAAACATGGGATAGACTGGAGGTACTCTACAATTTTTTATCTTAGGGCAAACAGACTGGCCAAGGTCCTAAGAAAAAAATAGTATAGATCTTAAAGAAAAAATTGGATGAAAAAAGGAGATTGACATAATAAAATGTTAAAAGCTTTGTGGGCCTACTAGACGACGTTCACGATTCCCACTCAATGTACACCCTATGCGCTTGTAGACGGGTCCGAGGCCGTACTACTACTAGAAGTTTAGACACCATCTCTCAGAGTCATCATCACCAACCAAATTACAATAGAAGAAAGTGCAAAGCTCATACTTAAAGAATTGAAAAGTCTCGAAAGAAAGCGACTAGATGCGCAACAAAATTTGGAACTTTACCAAGCGAATATAGTACAAGCTCATGACAAATTGGTCCGCCCAAGGACGTTCAACGTTGTTGACCTCATTCTTGTAATCAAAAGATTCTTGCACGGTGCAAGATAGGTGGAAAATTTGAGCCAACTTGGGAGGGACCATTTGTCGTAGAAAAGGTCTATTTAGGAGGAGCCTACCAATTCGTGGATTTCTGAGGTGAGAGACCAATGTTGTCAACCAATGGATAATATTTGAAGACATACTATACAACTTGACATCGTTGAAAATATGACTTTGAGATTTTGATTGTTTTGGGGGTTATTTATCTGGCCAATTATCTGTGACTGGGTCAAAAATTTTGTAGTAAATCAACGTCAATAAAATGAAAACTTTTAAAGTTGCATACTTTGATGTTCTCCTTCCTACTATTAAGTTTGATATTATACTAAATTA
>JXCR01130869.1:28044-39675 GCA_002079205.1 Phalaenopsis hybrid cultivar | reverse complement strand
ATATATATATATATATATATATATATATATATATATATAAAGAATCTTCACGCTCGTATAAACAAAAAGTTTGTCTAATAAATGTTTTTTTTTGTTCTTGTTTCTACTAAATTTCAACAGATTGATGTTTTTCTATAATCTGTAGAAAAAATTTTAGGAAAGAAGCTAATATTTGCTTTCAAGGATGCCTAGATTCTCGTACTTAACGAGGAAAGGGCACCTCCGGGTGGCATCGTAAACTTTGTCTTAAACTTAATGAGAGAGACTTCTACCAGTCCACCTGCTACAGAGAATGAGTCTGAGTTTCCAGCAGAACAAATACAATCCAAAATACCAGATGAATTTTACAAGGGTTACCTCCTATTCAAGCATCTCGGGGTCAGTACCTAAATTTCAATTCCCATCTCGCGGTCAGTACCTAAATTCTAATTCCCCTCTTTTAAGGTCAGTACCTACATTTTGATTCTCTTTTTGGGATTGATACCTAAATTTTAAATCCCATCTTGGGGTCAGTACCTAAATTTTGATCCCTCCATTTAAGGTATGTACCTAAATTCTGATTGTCCTTTTTAGGTAGCCTTAGTCATCCTATTTCTATCTACACTTTTGGGGTCAGAACCAAAATTATGTTCCCTCCTTTCGAGGTTGGTACCAAAATTTTAATTCTCGTTTTGGGGTAGGCTTAGACGTCCTATTCCCATCTACACTTTTAGGGTCAATACCTAAATTTTGATCCCTCATTTTGAGGTTGATACCTAAATTATGATTCTACTTTTGGGGTAGGCTTAGACGTCCTATTCCATCTACACTTTTGGGGCCAGTACCTAAATTCTGACCCCACCTTTCGAGGTCGGTACCTAAATTTTGATTCTCTTTTTGTGGTAGGCTTAGATTTCCTATTCTCATCTACTCTTTCAGAATCAGTACCTAAATTCTGATCCCTCCTTTCGATGTTGGTACCTAAATTCCAATTCTCCTTTCAGGGTTAGCTTAGACGTCATATTCCCATCTCCACCATCAAGGCAGGCTTTGACGTCATATTCCCATCCTTATCATCGGGGTAGGCTTAGATGTTCTATTTTCATCCTTACTGTCAGGATAGGCTTTGACTCCCTATTTCCTTTTCTGCGCTTGTGCTTTCCACTCAATCAGGTTTCCTCACGCATAATTTCACCTTTGTATGATCTTATATTGAAGTCCAAATTTTCTTTGATATATTCAATTCAAATCAAATCTTTGCTGGGACTATCAGTTTGCCCGACGATTTTCCTCAAAATCTCTTTCTTTTACCCAGTGGAGTAACTGTTACTCCCCAGCGGAAACAACTGTCACTCAATTCTACACTTTGTTCTAGGTCTGTTGACTTAGAAGTCCGTGTTGGTTTTGTTGATCTCTTCGTTCAACACCAATGTGTGCAGTGTGCTAGCCCGGCACACCACACCTATTGGGGGTATATTTGTTTACCTCACTTTTGGTTAAGGTCTAATTTTCTCCTTAGTAGAGTAGAGTCTAGCCATAGGACTTTCCCATTGATTTCTCCTAGAGGACTAGAAAAGGAACCCTCACCATTAGAAATTCTAAACTCTTCTTTGCTCAACTTGAAGTTTCACATATTGGTCCTGACCTCGAGCACTTGGTTGATGGGGTCAATATAGGGGAGCTCAAGGAGAATCCCCATTAGACTACTTAGTGATCCAAATTTTTTGTTGCAATAGATTGTGTAAATTTAATTAAATATGATCAATTAATATGCATATTTTATGCAAGTATACATATCATTATCAAGTAATAATGGACTTTCTATTTAAGCCTCAAATATCGATCCTATGGGGAAGGTTTAAATTGAAAACAACAAATTTGCTAGGAAATTCATAGAAAGTCATTTGAAATCACTATCACTAATTTCAATTGTTGAGATGTAATCAAAATTAAATTTCTAAACTATTATTAGATCTTAAAACAATAAATACTAATCTATTAACTATGTTTATGTAACGAAGATTCTTATGTGAAAAACCATCGAGGTTATGGTAAAATGAGACGAGATAAATGCTCATAATATGTATTGTGCCAAATAGGATCAATTTTAATTCTCTACCCTGATACAGTGCATAGAAAATCATTAACTAATCTCAGTGTTTAGTCCCGAAATTTGAGGCTAGGCTAGAAGGATATCGGCTTCCACTCCAGAGCTTCCACTTCCCTACACCTGAAGGCTAGCTCTCGCTTCAATTTTTAAAAACTAAGATTGAATTGAAGATTTTAGTCTGTCACCCTAAAGGTTCTCCAATTCTGCACCAAAAAAAGAATTCTCTATTTATTTGCTCTTAATTCCATAAAAAGGTTCTCCAATTCTACACCCAACAAATAATATTTCCCTATTTATTTGCACTTAATTCCATAAATGATGTTCTCCTTCATGAAATCAAATGAAGATTCTCCAATTCTACACCCAAAAAAGAATATTTCCCTATTTATTTACACTTAATTTCTTAAACAAATTTCTCCTTCATGAAATCAAATGTGACCTTTATTTGCACTTAATTCCATGAACGAAATATTCCTTCATGGACTTAAATGTGATTCTCACTTTGTTGTAGAACTCATACTCCATTTCCCGGATCATATGTTTCACAACACATTTTAATAATTCAATTGGCCAAATTGAAAAGTAAACTAATTTTAGAGTTGAAAAATCATCATAATTTATTTTATAATTTAATATTGGCACATTCATATTATCTCTTCGTTTCACCATATCTCAGAGTAGGAAGAAAGATAGAGGGAACTATTCAAACTTATGAGAAAGAAATAACAAAACACAAATTTCATATATAAAAGAAAGTTCATACAATACTGATAAATAAATAATACTTATCTAAAAACTCTTTCTCAAAGCAAATCCCTTGTAGCCTTTCCTTAGAAATGCAGGAAGAGGATATTTCTCACTTTTCTCCTTCTCCAACACTCTTACAGAAAGTTTCACACTAAATCTCACCACAAAAACTCTAAACTATGAAAATAAAATCACTAATTGAGTCCAATATAGAAGTGGAATGGAATGATGTGGTGCAAAAAATGAAAGTAGACGAGTGAAAAATGTAGACGAGCGCATTTTCTGATGAAATTTGGCCCCAAATAGAGCCCAAGGTCTGTTCTCCAAGAGGTGCCTCCAAAAACTCTTCAAAAAATTTTCCAAATGCATCGAACCTTCTAGAAATGGGGTCTGCACCGCCTTTGGCACCGTCGGCGCCGATCTAGCGCCATTGGCGCTGAATAAAAAATCTCCGCGTTAATTTGTTCTGCGCTGTTGGCTCTGCCGACGCTGAGCATTTCTTCAAAAACGTCATTTTGACTCCAAATTTCATCATTTTTGCTTTCTTTTTGCTTTAAGCCCTAAAAATCAACAACATGCAAGAAAACATCAAAATACATCCCATTAAAGCGCAATATCAACAAAAATAGGTATAAAATATGGGTCTAAAAATGCATATTTTTTAGTGTATCAAAATTCCCCTAACATACATGTTATCTGTCCTCAAGTAACTCATTTACTACATAAAAAATATGACTTATGATAAAGACCTTAACTTTTAAACTTTCATATTTTACTTTTCCAACTATAATAGTATAACTTAAGAAAAATTCAAAACAACTTCATTTAATACTAAAGGTGTAAAGATATTCAATAATTAAGTCTACAAGAAAAATTGCAATTTGTTATATTAAAGTCACTTAGCAAATTCATATGAAAAATAACTTCACAAAACTTTATTAATATTAAGTAAAATTCAAATAAAAAGTTTAGAAAATGTGTTCAAGTTTTTTTCCTTAAGTTGATTCAAGTAAAACAAATTTTTAATTAGGCATCTCCTCAAGCTTCTCCCCATATATTATTTTTTTTGTCCTTTTTCTTTTCTTTTCAGCATTATTTTTAATCCCCTTTTTCTTTTCTTTCTTTTTTTTCTCCTCTTTTTTTTATATGTTAGGATTACTACATCTCGATAGCCTTTAATGATTTTGAATTTCACTATCTTTTGATTAAAGTTAAAATTTTTTTACATTTCTTCACTTAAAAAATTTATATGAACTTAAAGATTTCATAAAGTTTAATTCTTTTCTTTTTACATGAATCTTTTATAATTTTTTATACTTCAAAAATATAAATTCATTTACTAAAAATAGAAAAACATAGTCTTATTCTCTTTTACCAAATATCTTAGCCCCTAGAATTAACCTTTATTAATGAAAATTTTTACTTAATTTACTATATATTTAGAAACATAAATATAGTTATCCAAAGTTAACCCTTAATACCAAAGGTCATGTTAAATTTAAAATAAATTTTTACTTAAATTTACTATATATTTAGAAACATAAATATAGTTATCCAAAGTTAACTAAATTTTTACTTAAATTTACTATATATTTAGAAACATAAATATAGTTATCCAAAGTTAACCTATAATACCAAAGGTCATATTAAATTGAAAATTTTAAAAATATAATTAAGCGAGGACAAATAAAATTAAGTTCTTTCTCTCTTTCTAAAAATGTTTTTTCTTCTTTTCCCCCCAAACTTAAATTTTTAAAAGATTTTTACATGAAGAGCTTTAAAAATGAAGCGTAAAAGAAAGCATTAAATACATAAAAAAAAATTATACCTGTTGGAGATTCTTATTTTTGCACATAAATTTTAAAAATACTGCAGGTGCTAAAATAAAAACTACAAGGCTAAAAACATTAAATTGCACATAATACATATAAAATTTGCTGAGAAAGAGCTAATCACAAAACATAACAAAGTGCTGAAAATAACAACATAACTAAACTAAATTCTAAAAATAAAAATAGACTTCCACATTACAGTTTCACATAACATAACAAATAAAGTCTAAACAACATCACAACACAAACATACAATCACACAATATAAACACAAACAAACAAAATAGATCACCAGTCAATATCATCTTCGTTTTCATCTACATCCAACTTCTGCTGCTGATATGGAGTAAACATAGGGTGAACAGGGAACTGAACTGAATGTTCTCCCCTCAGATATCTATCTAAAGCATCATCATAAGCAGCATCATACAAAAGTTTTTGTCGAATCAAATCATCAGTCTGAGCATTTCTAGCTTCCATATTATGCATCCTATAATCCATCCTCAAAATATCTCCCTGTTTTCATCATCTGATCCAAAAGTTCTCTGTTACTTGGGTCACTAGAAGTAGGCTCACTAGGGGTTTAAATTGTTGATTCTTAATATCTGATGGTAGAATATCCCTTATGATATAATTTAATATATCTACATACCACGGTATATATATTTCATTAATATTATATAATTTTTCATCAGGGAAATTTTCTAAAATTTCATTTGCAAAATTAGTTAATATTTCTTTTTCTAGTCTAAACAAATAGATTATCATTTCCCTTTCTATCAACTACAATAAAATCAAACTCTTGCAATAGAAGTATCCATTTAATTAATCTTGGTTCAACATCCTTCTTTTAATCAAGTATTTGATAGCAGAATGATCTATATGCACTATACATTTGGTTCCAATCAAGTAAGGTCTAAATTTATCAAAGGCATAGAAAATAACCAATAACTCTCTTTCAGTAGTAGAGTAACTAACTTGAGCATCATTTAGAGTTTTACTAGAATAATATATTACTTTGACAAATTTGTTTTGTCTTTGTACTAACACAACTCCAGTAACGTAATCACTAGCATCACAAATTATTTCAAATGGTTTCTCCCAATCAGGTGGAATTATTATATGTGCAGTGATTAATTTTTTTTTTAATTGTTCAAACAATTTTGTATATTTCTCATTAAAATCAAATTTTGTATCTTTTTGTAAAAGTTGGCATAATGACTTAGTTATTTTTGAAAAAAAAATTATATAACGTCTGTAGAAACCAGTATGTCCTAGAAAACTTCTTACCCCTCTAATCATAGTAGGAGGTGGTAATTTCTCAATAACTTGAATTTTTGCAGGATCTACATCCATGTCATTTTCAGGAATTTTATGCCCAAGTACAATTCTTCCTGCAACCATAAATTGACATTTTCCCCAATTTAATACTAGGTTGATTTTTTCACATAATTTCAAAAGTTTTTCTAAATTATTTAAACATAATTCAAATGAAGTCCCCAATACAGAGAAATCATCCATAAATACTTCCATTCCATGCTCAACGAAATTACTAAAAATTGACATCATACATCTTTGAAATGTCGCAGGTGCATTGCAAACTCCAAAAGACATTCTACAAAAGTAAATGTTCCATAAGGGCTTGTAAATGTTGTTTTCTCTTGATCCTTAAGAGAAATTGGAATTTGATGATATCCAGTATATCAATTCAAAAACAGTAATATTTATTTCCAGCCAATCTATCCAACATTTGGTTTAGAAAGGGTAAAGGAAAGTGATCTTTCCTAGTGGCCATGTTTAATTTTATATACTATACAAATTCACCAACCAGTTACTTATCATATTTAAAAGTAGCACATATTTCAAGAAAACTAGAAAGATTTAAGTTAGGATATTCAGTAAGTGTTCCTCTAAAGTGATTATTTTGTACCATTTGAATAATAGTAAGTTTAAGCTCAAATGAATTAGCAACAACATCAAGATTTTGAATAGTTAAGTAAAGTTCATCTGTTGTCGGATTAGCATAATCTTTTAAAGGTCTTTGTCAATTTTCATTTATTTGATTATCTAAGTTGTTCGCCATTTCATCAAAATTTTTAATTTATTTTTGTTGTTTTCAAATTTTTCTAATAGTACGATATAATTCCAAATCGTAAGGTACTGAACCTTCAGATCCAATATTTTGCATAAACAAATATAATAAGTAAGGAAAAAATTCTTAAAAATACTCTTAAATATATATAGTTATATATTTTCTTTTGAGTTTTTGTTTATATATATATATATATATATATATATATATATATATATATATATGATTTTTTTTATATTTTATTTCTAAATTTCCCAATTTACCAAATCTATTTATTTTATCATTACCTTCTCCGGCAACACCACCAAAGACTTGATCCCGGAAATATAGTTGTGTTAAATTTATAAACTTTACTTCGATTTACAACGATGCACAAAATTTGATGTGGTATTTTATGAATAATAACGTTAAGCACTTGATGTAGGGATTCTACAGAACTATATGTATCATTATCAAGTAATATAAGACTTTTTATTTAAGTCCCAAATATTGATCCCACGAGGAATGTTTAAATTTGAAGTGATAAATTAACTAGGAAATTCCTAGAAATAAAATGAAATTACTATCACTAATTTGAATGTTTGAGATGCTATCAAAACTAAATTACTAACTACTAGCAAAATTTAAATGTAAAGTTTAAAATAGTAACTACTAAACTATGTTTATGTGATGAACTTTTCTAACATGAAAAAACATCCTTCCCACTACAATGAGTTTGGGGTGAAATGAGATGAAATAAATGATTTAAATCTATATTGTGCCAAATAGGAGCAACTTTTTTTCTCTACCCTGATTTAGTGTTATAGAAAATCGTTGGCTAATCTTAGGTTTAGTCCCTAAATTTGTAGCTAGGATAGGAGGATACTGGCTCCCACTCCATAGCTCCCACTTCCCTTTCCCTGAAAGCTAACTCTCGCTTTAGTTCTTAAACACTAAGACCAAATTGGGGATTTTAGTGTGTCACCCTGATATCTCCAATTCTACACCCAACAATGTATATTTCCCTATTTATTTGCACTTAACTCCATGAACAAAATACTCCTTCATGGAATTAAATGTGATTCTCACTCTGTTGTAGAACTCATACTCCATTTCCTAGATCATATGTTTCATAACATATTTTAACAATTCAATTGGCCTGATTGAAAAGTAAATTAAGAACCAAGTTGAAAAACCAACACAATTTATTTTATATTTTAACAGTAGCACATCCAATTTATATCTTCATTTCACATATCTCAGAGTAGGGAGAAAGATAAAGGAAACTACTCAGACTTGATGAGAAAGATACAATAAAAAACAAATTTCATATATAAAAGAAAGTTCATACAATAATAATAAACAAAGAACACTTATCTGAAACTCTTTCTCAAACAAAATCCCTTGTAGGCTCTCTTAGAAAATGTAGGAAGAAGAAATATTTCTCTTCTCTCCCTCTCCATCACTCTTAGAGAAGAATTCACACTTAAAATCACCACAAAAACTCAAAACCATAATGAAAATAAACGACTAATGGTGTGGAATGCCGTGAAAGAAAGTGGAAAGTGGCTGAAGGGTGTGAAGAGGCGTGAAGGGGGGCTAAGAACAATGAATAAGGCTCTTTTCTGATTAATTTTGACTCTAAATTGAGCTTAGGGTCCGTTTTCCAATAGGTGCATCTAAAAAACTCTTCAAAAAGAGTCCAAATTTGTTGAATTTTCTAAAAATAGGGCCTGAACCGACACTGGTGCCATCAGCACTAGTGGTCCGTAAATAAAATCCGTGCTTTCTGTCAAACGACGCCGTTTGCGCCCAATATGGCGTCGTCAGCGCTGAACAATTCTTCAAAAACTCCATTTTGACTCCAAATTCCATCCTTTTTGCTTCCTTTTTGCTCCAAGTCCTAAAAATCAACAACAATAAAACATAAAAAATACTGTCATTTAAAGTGCAATGTCACAAAAATTGAGTATAAAATATGATTCTAAATTGCATACATTTTTTTTGTGTATTAGTTGCCCAAACTAGTAGAGTCTTTTCTTCCCGGCGTAATGTCTTTATTGGTTATCATTCTCTACATTGTTTTCACTTCTTGAGTTGGATGTAAGTTCTTATGATTTCCATCTCGATTAGGTCTCCTCATACATAATTATATCCTCCAAAACTATTAAAATTGAAATCAAAATTAAATTTTTATTAAAACATCCAATTAAAATGAAATTTTTTCCATGACTGTCAGCTTTTCTGATCGTTATTTCCGGAATCCCCTTCCTTTTTCCCCAGGGAGAGTTCCTGCTTACTCCCCAGATAAACTCTTCCACTCTTTTTTGTTTTTTTTTTTTTTCTGAGTGTGCTAACTCAGATAGTCGTGTTGGTTTTGTTGATCTCTTCGGTTAATGCCAATACGTGTGGTGTGCCGGCCCGACACACCACACCTATTGGAAGTTATTGACCTCACTTTTGTTTTAGGTTTAGTTTCCTTCTTTGTAGCCTAGGATCTAGCCATAGGACTTTCTTGTTGACTATTCATAGAGGACTAGTAAAGTAGCCCTTACCATTAGAAACTCTAAACTCTTCTTTGCTCAATTTGAAGTTCCGAAAATTGGTCCTAACCTCTAACATTTAGTAGGTTGGGCCAATATGGGGGAGCTCAAAGGGAGTCCCCATAGGACTATTGAGCTTTAGGGTGGACCCTTGGTGGTGTGTCCTTCGTCAGTTTCACACATACACACTGATACCACCCACTTACACTCACAACTTGAAACATTAGCCAAATTTGCTTAGTTGGTCCCTTAACTTTTTGGGAAGCTCATATAGATGGTCCCTTAAACCATTAGCCCTAGGCTAGGGTTCAGCTGAAACCAATACATTGATGGCCCATAGTAGAGAATTCTATTGGTCTATGACTCAAGTACGGTGGTTGTGTGGTTGTCAAACCCCATCCTAGTAAAATACCTAATTTAGCCTTTTGCCCCCACAACCTACCCCAATTTACCAAAAACCCTTGAAACCTCAATTCTGACCAAAATCTCAAAAATTACCCAAAATATCTTCACAAATCATTTCAAACCATTTGAAACCACCAAAATTTCCTAAAACACCCCAAAATTTTCAAAATTACCAAAACACCGCTGATTTTGACAAAATTACAAAAGTGCCTCTCGAGACCCAAACTGTCCCAAAATGTTCAATATCATTTCAAATGTCCCCAAAAGCAATTTGGACCAGTCCATTGAGCCTAATTAGACCAACTTTGATTAAATGCCCCGAGTTTCCCTTAAAGGCCCAATTACCCCAATTCACCTCCTCTGTCCACCAATTTAATCTCAATTTTACCCAATTTCAATTCTAAATTCAAATTCATCATGCCTAAAATTGATTGAAACAAAATACAAGTTAAATTGGACCCAATTTTAAGCCTAAATCCTAAGCCCAACTAAAAATCCCCAACTAAGCCAAAATTTCATCAACTTGAACCCCCAAACCTATCCAATTGCCGCAATTTTTAATCCTAAACTCTTTACAACACTCCCCCACATCCAATTGAACCCTCAACTGGCCTTTGTCAAGCCCCAATCTCACTCAAACTTAACTTGGACCAAAATCCCCAATTTTGCCCCAAACTCCAAATTCCACCTAATTAAACTTCATAACCCCAAAATTTCCACTCAATTGGTATTTAAAACTATTCATGGTAATCCCTTGGACCAATTTGAACCATCAATTAGGTCTAATCAAAGCCCTAGCCAATTTAAAAGCTAAGGCTAACCCAAATGTACCAAAATTGGCCATGATCCAAAATCCATCAAATTGAGCTTTCAAATCAACTTAAAAATCACTCAATTATTTTTCTAAACTCCTTGTGACAGTTATTTACACTATTCTTACCAATCAATTGATCTTAATGCCATGACTAGACTAAACTCAAATCTAACATCAAGACAAAATTCCCAAAATTGAACCCATACTTTAAAGTTGACCAAACCAAATCAAATTGATCAAGTCAAAGTCACCACAGCTACCCTTTAGACCTAGTGACCACGCTAGACCCACCTAGCCCACCCTATATGATCCATGGACTAATGGTCCCTTTATTTATGGGATCAATTCCCATATTTATCTTAATCCATGATATCTTTGCCATCAACCTTAACCATTCAGAGTTAATCATCATTAACCTCCCTCTAGCTCCCTTGACTCTTCTAGCAACCATCTCTGGACCTGCTGGCTAGAATAGTGGTCGAAAAATGCCAAAACTGAGAGCCACCTTGTTTTAAATTAAGCCCATTTCACCCATCCAAGTTGGCTCAACCCAATTGGTCTTTGGCACTCTTTTGTCCTCCACATAAGCTATTAATTGAACTTGAATTGAAGCCCAAACAGCCACCCCAAGCTCCTCTATTTAAACTTCCTCTCTTAAATCAAAGTAAACGAATTGATCAATTTCCTTGGGGAGACTCTATAAGATTGCTTCCAGAGACTCTTCAAGAACTCCTGGGCTTAAGCCTACCATTTTACCCCTTTGAATCCCTCTACGAGAGCTCAATTTTGAGTTCAAAATCCAGGGGTTTTCTGCCACTTGATCCAAACCTTTTAAAACTGCAACATGACTCTTCCCTTAGCTTTATTAAGCTAGAATAAGAAGTTTTCAATCAAAACCCTGGTCCCAGACACTCTAACCTCTAAACCAAGGCCACTCCATCTTTTCCTTGAACTTCTATCTAGACCCTATTTCAGTTCAAAGAGACACTTAAAGGAGGTTCGCTAGCTCACAAGGAAGCTTCCACAAGCACAAAATTGAGGCCTCACCTCTTGGGCAAAGTTATAGAATCTTGATTTAAAAGATGTTTAATTTAATATATATATATATATATATATATGTATATATATAT
>JXCR01130869.1:9120-27782 GCA_002079205.1 Phalaenopsis hybrid cultivar | reverse complement strand
TATATATATATATATATATATATATATATATATATATATATATATATATATATATATATATATATATATATATATATATATATATATATATATATATATAATTTAAAAAAAAATAGTATTTTAATTTTTAAAAATATGAGACCGCACTAATCTCATATCCTCAGTAGTTTAAATAAATGGGCCTAACACCGCAAGAAATGCATCTATCCCGAAGGGTAGACGCACTACTTACTGGTGAGACTCGATTAAATAAACTAAAAAATTTCTGGCATCCATTTAAGTCTGCAAAAAACCATTTTTTTGTTGACCAACAAGTTCCCCTGTTTAACACAAAAAAATTAAATAGGGTATTTATTAAGTTGGGTACTTAAAAGTTCTTATAAGGGAAAGCCACTATATTTAATTACATTTTAGATAATTGAAGTCACCTAAGAAGATTCTCTATAAAAATCATGAAATATTGTCCTCAAGGAGTTCAAAAAGATAAGATTTTTCAAAAGAACAGACAAAGAGGTATGAAATGCGAATGACTCAAATTTGTTACATTTTATTTTGGAATCCAAAGGAAGAAGAGCTAGGGGATATTTAACTAATTTATGGGATATTCAACTTATTTATGGGAATGACTCAAATTTGACACATTTTATTTTGGAATCCAAGGAAGAAGAACTAGGGGATATCATGGATCTTGAGGAGTAACTAGTGACTTCCCAAGCTACCCTATGGTTTAACTTCATTTTAGAGAAGAAAATATTATTTAAATGTTACATCCTACCAATTTTATTAATTTGTGCTTACAATTATACGAGACAGTCACACAAATAACATGGAAGATCTGAGGAATTAGGTCATAACGAATGACAACGTCAAAATTCTAAAATAAGTTAGGGTTTAAATTGTATAGCAGATCCATACGTAGTCCTACGGAAAAAGTTGAGGATTTATGTCGCACTAGGCAGACGACCTCAAAATCCTATGACTTGTTGTTTAATTCTGAGAAAAGTTGTGTTGTCATAGCTCATCATTCTTATGTGGATTGCTGTTGTAGAAGGCTACCCACAAACTTAGCATCAGGCTCCTCAATGAAGTAGTGGTCCTAAAGTCTAAGGTTTAAGGGTTTAAATGACAAGTTCGAAGTTCAATCTTTATGGGGGGTTAAAGTTGATTAGAATGACACCTGTTAGGATCCCACAGTTCCCTCATACTGGTAGCACTATTTTCTTTTGAATTTACTTAGCTTAAACCAGTTGTAAAACCCATTGAAATCGAGGAGATCTCATTAATAGCCGTTGGTTACCTCCTTCAAAGGACTCCCATAAATTCAAAAGGACATTTTATGTTTAGTGACATTTCAAATGATTTCTGGTTACCATTGACATGATAAATCCAAGCAGTTGAATATCCCCTAGTTCTTAGTGGATGACTTTAAATATGGGAACTTTCAGCTTAGTGGATCAACTTAGTAGATGACTTTAAATATGGGATATTCAAATGATTTCTGGAAGAACTACTTGGTTATGCAAAATATATAATTATTTTTGCACAAAAATAAATTTTTTTTTATAAAATCAACTTTATTACTTAAACTTAATCAAATAATTTTCAAATTTTTACAAGGGGTTAAAATAAATTTTCTACATAATGTGGATTTGATTTTAGTAATTTTTTTTTTAATATTAAATTTAAAAAATTTAGTACAGTATATAAACATTTAATTAAATATAAAAATGTACAAAAAATATTCTAACTATCATGATATTTTTCTAAGCTCCTCTGATCATAGGGAACCTACTAAAATTTATCCCATAATTTTTTCAAGTGATATTTTAATTTAATTAATTTATTTAAGCCAGAATAGCCATCTAAGCTTGAAATTAGGGTTAGAAGCATAGAGATTCTTTATGACCTTGGAAAACTCAGAGAAAATCTCCTCTGTTCTAAGGAACAAACCCTAAATATCTCAGGCCATAATGAGCAATATTTAATCAAAATAAATTAAAATACCATATAGACTATTTAGTTAATGAAAAATCAGAGTCAACCAATAATTTTTATTTTTAGTAAACATTATTCTTCTCTGTTCACTGAGCAAGAGTGTATTTTTATTTTACTATTATATTTTTTATGCAAAGTTATGGATTTTCAAAGATCTGGCATTTAAATATTTTAATAAAATCCATATTTATCTATCTAAACGCGTAGCGCTAACTGGATCATCGTACGCCTCAAGCTTTCCACACGGCGATCTGCCATTTGATGTCTCTAGCCATGTAATTGCCTCGTCAGCCCACTGTATTGCTCCATCTTGGTGTCTGACTCCATCACTAGCATTCATTGAAAAAAATGCGGGAATGAATGTTATCCGTTCATCATCGCCAATCTCCCTAATCCGAGATCCGGTTAAATTCAAACCTTAAGATCTCTCTTGATACTCAACCAAATCACATGGGGTTTGTTCCTTCACCTTTATCTACTCAATATGAACACATTTATATGGTTTATATGGCATGAAATATAGTATATATGCATGGTAAACCAAATTTAGCCCGATTTGAGGAGAGAGTTCAATACCTTTGTCTGAAGTGTGAGGCCTCAATTAGATGGTTAGAGAAACTTGAGAGGAGTCCAAATAACATTCAGACGAGCTCTTGTGCTGTGGTGAAATGTCTAGGTTTGATTTTGATCAAAGCCATCTTCAGATGTTGGTCTAGGGTAATGCTAGAGGCTCTCTATGATGGGGATTTTGTGGCGGATAAACTCCTCTCGCTCTGGGGATGGTGAGGAGCAAGTAAATTTAAATTTTTTTACACTGTAGAGTTGTGACAGAAAGTGTTCTCATTTTAGGGCAAATTTTAGTGGTGAAATTGGCTCTAAGTGGTGGCTATGTGTGGCTGAGAGCAGGGAAATTGCACTTAGGGAAGTTTGGAGAAGCTTTGGCGAGATTTTGGTAGAGTTTCCCGTAAATTTTAGACATTTTTTTTCCTTTTTCCATGAAGACCTCCATTTATAGCCATGGCTGCCTTGTGGAGCTTATGGTATGATAATGGATGCAAGGGCTTGCTGAGGTGGAGAGAAGAACAAATCCAATGGCCAATGGGATTTAGCCAACTCAAAGAAGTTCAATTTTTGGTCTTGGTCAGTTGGGGCTCTTTTGAGCTGGCTGCTTCCAGTGGCTGGCTAGGGTTTAGTCACTTCTGGGTTCGGGGAGGCCAAGGGGTGGCTAATGATGGCTAACTTCTAAGGACACATAATGATGGCCAATATATTTTGGTTTGGGCCAAAAAATGGGATGAGATCCCTTAAATCAAGCGACCATTGGTCCATAGCTCATGTAGGGTGGGCTAAGTGGGTCTAGCCTAGTCACTAGAGTCCAAATGGTGGATGTAGTGGCTTTGGTTTGATGATTATGGTTTGGTTTGGTCAATTTTGGTGGATGGGTTAAATTTTGGGAATTTTGGTTTGAAGTAGGGTTTGGGTTGGGCTAGTCATGGTGTTTAGCTTAATTAACTGATCAAGATGATGTAAATCATTGTCACAAGGAATTTTAAAAAGTTTTGGAGTGATTTTGAATTGATTTAAAAGTTCAATTTGAAGGATTTTGGCTCATGGTCAAATTTGGTGATGTTGGATTAGATTTGGGTTTGAGTTAGGCTATAGTTTGGCTATGGCCCAATTGATAGTTTCAATTGGTCCTAAGGATTGTCATGAAGATTTTTTGATATCAATTGGATGGAAATGTTAGGGTTATGGAGTTCAATTTGGTGGAATTTGGGCACATGGCTAATTTATTGCAAAAATTAGGGGTTTTGATTTGAGTTGAATTTGGGTGAGGCTTGGGTTCAAATTAGGTTAATTGGCGACTCAATTTGATTCAGTGGAATTCCGTGAATGGTTTTGAACAATAATTTGGGGGAATTGATTTGATCATGTGGTTATATTTGTTGGACTTGTGTCATGTGGTAAGAATTTGGGCTTTTTTATTTGGATTGAAATTAGATTCAAATGTCAGTCAATTGGGCTTAGATTTAATTTATATCAAGCTTTTACATGATTAATTTGAGTTTATAATTGAAACTGGGGAAGATTGGGATTAAAGTGGTGGACATTGGGGGTGAATTAGGGTAATTGGGCCTTTAAAGGCAATTTAAGGCTTTTGGTCAAAATAGGTCAAATTGGTCGATTTAAGATCAATAGAGTGGTCAAAATTAATTTTTGGGACATTTGAAACGATTTTGATGGCTTCTGGACAATTTGGGTCACTAGGGGTTTTTTTGTAATTTTGATAAAATGAGGGTATTTTGGTAATTTTACAAATATTGCAGTGTTTTGGGTACTTTTGATAGTTTCAAATGATTTGAAATGATTTTTAGACAAATTTGTGTATTTTAGGAATTTTGTCAATTATGGGGTTTCAAGGGTAATTTGGTAATTTGGGTAGATTTGGGGGCAAAAGACTAAGTTGAGCATTTTGATAAAATTGGGGTATCAACCATCCTATTGGGCTATCAACCACTATACTTGATCCATGGACCAATAGAATTCAATACTTTGCATCCCACATGTACTGGTCTTAGCTAAACCCTAGCTTAGGGCTAGTGGCCTAGAGGACCATCTACATGAGTTTCCCAAAATGTTAAGGCGGTCTCATACCTATTTCAAAGATTTAGGTAGAGAACTGATTGCCTTATTCCATTTAAGGTGGTCTCATACCAATCTCGAAAGATGATAATAAGATGCCTTACTCCATTTAAGGTAGTCTCTTACCTATATCAAAGATTCGTGTGGAGAATAGGATGCCTTACACCTTTTATGATGGCCTCATACTGATCTCGAAATATGAGAATAGGATGCCTTACTCCATTTAAGGTGGTCTCATACCTATCACAAAGATTCGTGTTGAGAATTAGATGCCTTATTCTATTTAAGGTTGCCTCACACCAATCTTTAAAGATAAGAATAAGATGCCTTACTCCATTTAAGGTGGTCTTTTACCTATCTCAAAGATTTGGGAATCGGAATGTCAGTACTGATCCCAAAAATTTTATGGGTTTGGGAAAATTTCTCCTTTGGGAAGTGGAAAATATAAGGAATTTAAAGGAATCGGACGACCTTGTATCAACCCTCAAATTTCATTTGAAAGATTACGATAGGGAGGGCTCCTAAAGCAATGCAGTATTAGATATAACATCCTCAATCCTCTAAAATACCGTTGGAATTAGAATTTAGGTACTCACCCCAAGTGCTGAGATTGGTGAGATTTTGTGAAGATGCAGAGATTTTGTGAGGAGTGTGACACTCCATAGAGGTTGTGATAAATTTGTGCGGATAAAAACATTCGTGCTGCGGAGGCGGATATTGAGGAACCTCAAACATGAAAGGAACAAACTCATTAAATTTATCATTTTTCTTATTATCTTTATCACATTTAATTATCAAGGTATATTTCTAAAAAATTTAATTTTAATTGATTGATTTTTTTTTCAAAAATTTAATTTAAATTTTACTATCAAACTTTGTTTGTATCATTCTTTGTTCATTTTAATTTAGATCCAACGTATGGTTCTGCAACTCTTTATTAATCACACGAAAAGGCAATTTAATAGTTATACTGAATGTTGAAAGAAATTTCATTAAACTGCTTCAAATATATCATACAAACTAAACACAGGCTGAAGATGACTGAACAAGAACAATGATAAATTTAATGAGTTTGCAAGAAGTGCTTTGCAAGATTTGTTCCGTTTCCTTTTAAAATTAAAATTAAACCCACTGGCAGTGGAATCTCAATAGATCCTCAGAATTCTATAGGGCCAAGGACATCAATTTATTTTCTGAACAAAATATTTCCCTTGCTCATCAAGGACACCGTGCAGAAGGGCCTTACACAATCATGATGATAAATACGTGGAGGAATACAATCTCCTTCATCATAAATGTTGATTATGCAGCTATTTGGGATGCATTTTGTCAATAGTATGGTTCACCTGACCATTTTTTTTATCATCCTTTTTATCTTAGAAAGTAGAGGATCCACCTCGTTGTATCTTAGGATGCCTGGGGGGTTCCCTAGCCTATCCTTTACAAAGTTGTAGCAGCAGCCACATTGAATTGTAATTTGTCCCTTGCCCTTCATCCATTTCTGGGGCTCTGAGTAGGTTTTCTTCATTAATAGACTAGCTTGACCTCTGTCCCTTAAGTCAAATATGCAACCGAGGATCCTCCTTTTATCATTTTTAAAGAAAACTCATGTATGTTGTTCCAGACCTTCCAATAAGTTGACGAACTTTCCTTTAATTTCCTTAAAAAATTCAAATTCTTTCTTCTTAACTCTGCTCATTCTTTCTAATTCTGTCGTAGGATTCATTTTCGGTCATCAAGGTTGTTCCCTCATTTCAATATTCATGGGAAACCATGTCTAACTCAGCTCCGTATACAACGGGATGTATGACTCAATATCCAGGTGCACGACCTCCTGACACTGTCTCGGTAGTTGTATACTCTTTAAATGTATAGTAACACTTTAGATGGAGAACATTACATCCTGGGCACTCAACAAATGCTCCTGTTGTTGATGATTATCCTAAAATTTCAACATTGCACATCAGGAAACACTTGCACAACTCATGTAGAATTTATGGCAGTGTATGCTCTGTGACAAACTCTAACTAATCTTCTGTGATGGAAAGACTAGTAGAAGTTTCCCTCATGCTTGCATCATAAATTTGTTCCTCAGGAATCAGGGTAAGTGTCACTTCTACTTTTTTCATACATTTTTTCTCCTGTTGTAAGAAAGCTTTATGCTTACTGCGGTTGGTGTTACGATATTGTGTCCTTCTAAACGAGGCATCTGACACTCTTTCTTCATCGGCACTAACTAAATTTCCTATTGGTGTAGTATTCATGGATGGTAAATGGCTGGTTCCTTCCATTGGTTGTTGTTGTGTTGTTGCTTTCTTCCTCTTTAGTAACGAGTCTTCTTTGGTACCAATTTTGAGCAGTGATGGAAATCCATTTGTCTCCCGGTAGCTGACTAAGCTCATCAGGGGACCATCACAGTCAAAGTTGACCTGACGAAAGACCAAGTCAAAGTCTGTGATGCCACCTTAGGCTGCTATTTCTTCATTTAGTGTGAGATTCAAGCCGTCTCTAAAAGTGAAAATCAGCTTTTGCCCCGACATTTTTCTGTAGAAAACAAAAAAAACTTAAGTGCCCTGAAGTTCAACACGAACAAGAACAATAAACAAATTTGTTATTAAAAAATTATTAGATTTATAAAAATGTAAGTTTTTTTATTTAATTTAGTTTAGTTAAATTTTAAAAATTAAAAATGAAGAAAATTAAAGTCGAAAAATTCAAAATTTCACTTTATTGAGGTTAATTTTAATAACAAACTTTGGACCCAGTCACAGATGCTGGCCAAATAAACAACCCCAGAATAAGAAACAATTTTAAAAGATTCATTTCAAGTAATGTTATGTCGAGTAGTATATCTTCAAATATTGGCCATTAACCAACAACATAGGTCTTATCCCTCGAAAATCAACCAGCTGGTAAGATCCTCCTGAATAGACCTTCTCTAAGAAAAATGGTCCCTCCAAAGTTGGTTCAAATTTTCCAGCTATCTTGCAGTGTACAATAATAGGTCTTTTGAGAATGTGTACAATGTCACCAACTTTGAACGCCCTCGTGCGGACCAATTTATCATGAGCCTGCACCATCCTTGCTTGGTAGAGCTCCAAATTCTATTGTGCTTCTAATTTTTTTCCCTCAAGACCTTCCAATTATTCAAGTTTGAGCTTTGCACTTTCTTCTCTTTCCAGCTTCTGCAGATTGTCAAGGTTGATCTGAGACAAAACCTGATGGCCTAGTACTATAATTTCAATGGAATCCTCCGGTGGACACGCTAGTTCCTTAGCAAGTTTTTCTAAAGTGTCATCATGGGTGTTATCTCCTTGAGGAATCCGGTATAGGGTCACATTAGGGATCTGTTCTAACAACTTCATTATGTATAGATTGTATTCTACTAGCCTTGACTTCAAAATCTTATATTGTCTGGTAATTTGTTGGATGACAAGTTGTGAGTCACCATAGATGACAATGTCTATTATATCCATTGAGATTGCCAACTCCAACCCAGTGATCAGTGCTTCATATTCTATTTATAGTATCTACTCATCTAATAGCTCATAATTGAGAGGGGACTCAGTTAGAAGTGGGTGTGCTGCGAGAAAATCTGCAAAAATTTGTCCCTTGATAGCTCGGAGGGGAAAAAAATTATATCAAATTGTAATAAAGTCATCAACCATCTTGCTAAATGTCTGGAAAGTGTTGGGCAGGCTGTCAAATATTGCAATGGATTAACTTTTGAAATAAGAGTAACCTTATGAGAAAGCATGTAATGTCTAAGCTTCCGGGCAGCAAAAATTAAAAATAGTTAATGTTTCTTAACGGGGGATACTTTATCTCTGTTAGTATTAGATGGAGACTCTAGTAGTAGAGTGTGTTTTTCTTACCCTTTTCATTAACTTGAGCTAACAGGGCTCTGAGAGAGTCATCTAAGGCCGCTGTATAAAGTATCAAAGGTCATCTCGGGATAGGGGCTGCCAAAATAAGAGGTGTCATTAAATATTATTTAATAACCTCGAAGGCCCACTGGCATTTCTCTTCCCAAAAAAAAATTGGCATCCTTTTTAATTAATACCAAGAAGGATAAACACATACTTGAGAGATTAGAAATAAAGCGTCTCATGTATGCCAACTTTCCTTAGAAGGAACGTAGTTGTTTCAAGGTTTTGATAGGAGGCATTTTCAAGATAGCTTCAATCATATCTGCATCAATCTCAATCCCCCAATGATGGACAATGAATCCTAGAAATTTCCCGGAGGTGACACCGCAGACACACTTTAAGGGATTCATCTGGAGATTGTATTGTTGTAATCGTTCAAACATGATCCTCAAATCGTACAAATTGTTTATTTTCTGTTTACTTTTAATGACCAAATCATCCACGTAGCATTCCACTTGGTTGTGAATGAGGTCATAAAAGATCTACGTCATAGCTCGTTGATATGTTGCTCCGACATTCTTCAACTCAAACGGCAATAATATGTAGCAAAAAATTTTGATCGGTATTCTAAATATTATAAGTGTTGTATCCTTTAGAGACATCTTGATTTGGTTGTAGCCTGATGATCCATCCATGAAAGAGAAAATCTCATGTGTTGATGTAATGTACACTATTACTTCTGGTATAGGTAACGTAAACTCATCTTTTAGACATGCCTTATTTAAATCCCTGAATTCGACACAAACACAAATTTCTCCATTCTTCTTCTTAACTGGCACAATGTTGGCTAACCATTTGGGGTATTTCACTTCCCGCACAAAGTTAGCATCTATTAAATTTTTAAACTCGGCAATGACTTTTTGTTCTATCTCAAGCTGCATCCTTATAGGAGCTTATTTTACTGGGGTCATATTTTTATCCACCCCTAGTTTATCAACTGCAACCTCTGTTGCTAGCCCTGACATTTCATCATAGCTCCAGGTGAAGCAATCTTTAAATTCTGATAATAACTTTATCAATTCTATGGATTCTTCTTCGTTTATTAGAGAACTTATAAAGGTAGGTCGGGGCTGCTCCTCAATCCCAAGGTTGATTTCTTTCAATTCATCCACTATTGACTTATACTCTTCTTCAAATTTTGGCAGAGCATCATCTATAAATTGATCCTTAGAGTCATCCTCTACATAACCACAATCTCTTTCCGATCCACTAGTAACAACCATGTGAAATTTTAGGTCATCGACTGGTCCTGTAGTATCAAATCTGAGACCTTCTTTTGAATTAGGAGTTTGACTTTCAACATTCTACAATTTCTCAAAAGGTTGTAGCTTATCTTTTGGCATTTTCTTTTGCACATTTCCCAATTGAATTAACTTTTATACACAAGGAGAAAAGTAACCAAAAGATACTTTCATTAATTCATTAGAATCCTCTTCCAAGTTTACATAATTTTTTGAATTAGTATATAGGGAAGCATGGTAAAACTTGATCATCTTTGAACAAATGCTATGAACTTCCTTGACCTCTAAAATCTCAACCTTTTGTCGGTGGATTGGAGTAAGAGTCATGGCGTGCATGTAGTGGTTGATTTGATCATGCATCGACTTGTATTCACTTTTCTCCACATCTTTCAAGGAAATCTCGAACTGCTCTCTTCCTCAAAGATTTCTTCATCAGAACTTTCTTGCATGTTGATGCTGATGGTCGGTGTAGTCCATTAAGAAATCATGTTGGTTCTTCCTCTTCCACGTCCCTGGCCTCGATCTCAAGTGTATGTGATAAAAAAAAACCTCTACGAGCTCGTTGTGAAGAAATGGTAATAGATCGTTGAAGTGGAGTTGAATAACCTTGCTCTTGCGATCTTTTTAAACCTTCTATTATACTTTGCAAAATTTCACGACAAAGGTCAGTCTTCTTTGAAGGTGTGTATCTTCGTTGATGCCTACCTCATGAACTAAAAATGGTTGTAAATCCCCTTTGATGCAATGTTCTTGTCGTTCTTTGAAATACTTGATACACTGGTGTATAGATGACAAAACCAGGTTATGTTTAAGAATCCATGGTTGTCCAAATAAAGTGTTGAAAGAGGTCTCTGCGTTAATGATATGAAATTTTGTGGTTGTTACTAGCTCTCTAACTTTCATTAACAGTGTAATCGATCCAAGGGCTCTTTCTGCCTTTTGATTAAAACCTCTTAACATCATTTTATCGGTTGTAAGCTCTTGAGCTTCAATCTCCAAATATGCCAATGTTTGTAGACTCATTAAGTTGAGTGATGCTCCCAGTTCTACCAAAGCATTGGATAACAAAAATCTTTTGATATTAATAAAGATGTAGAGAGGTCGGTTGTGGTCGGGGGTGCCGAGAAACAAGTATTCATCTGTGAAGGTTATCCCAGGCTGTTCTCTTAATGATCAAACATTATATGAGGATGTGATGGTCATTTGGGCTAAGCAAATCTCTAGGTCAAGCAAGGTTGTAACCAGAGACTCTTTCATCTCCTTTTACAAGATCAGAGCATCGTAGATGCTTAGTTTGGCTGACAACCCCCTACGATGAGCTATTACATTATAATCCACTTTATAAACACCTCTAATCTTTTCTTGGTTATGTGTATCTTCCACTAGCAAAGGAGGAGGTAGCACTTCTCGAGTGAATTTTGTTTTCCTTTATCCATAGAGGCTGTCCTTTGGGGTAGTACCTTACCACTTCTCATGTTTAGTTCTGTAATCTCTTCTTCTTCCTCTTGCGATGTTGTTGTAAAAACTTTTGGTGTCTCTTATTCATCAAAAAAATCTAAGTTGATGGCAAGAGGTGTATCGTGGTACTTGAGGACGAGTTCCTCAGTTCCGGTGTTATTGTAACCGGTGTTGTCGATATCTTCTTCATTCTCGTTAACGGGTTCATCAGACTTAATTATGATTTGAGGATCATTTTGGGAATTAAGATCAAAGTTAGATTGACCAAAATCAGTTACGCAATCACTAGAAACAGTTAGAACGTAGCCAAAATCATAATCATTATATTCATAAGTTTCAAGTGGGGCAAAAAGATAATCATACATTGTCATGGGTTCAAGGACTTTCTTCCCCGAATTTGAGACAACCAATCTAATAAAGGTAGCCCCTATCATACCCCCCGCATTATCGGTCTTCATGGTGATGTTCTTCTCCTTCTCTAGTTGCGGCAGTTTCTCTGGCAAAATCTCTATCTTGGGCTGGGCAGGATGTAGACTCTGGGTGGTTGCCTGCACTGAAGTTGTCTGAATCTAATCCAATATCTTTTTGGATGAATTGCTC
Source organism: Phalaenopsis hybrid cultivar (assembly GCA_002079205.1). Lineage (NCBI taxonomy): Eukaryota > Viridiplantae > Streptophyta > Magnoliopsida > Asparagales > Orchidaceae > Phalaenopsis > Phalaenopsis hybrid cultivar. Next base: position 15,916 of record JXCR01130869.1, on the reverse strand, counting down.
TAAATTGAGCTCCATCCATCTTTATTTGAATACAGATATATTGAAGTGATTGACTCAGCTGAAATCATATTTACAGAACCTTTTTCAGGTTCTTTTAAATATTCTTTTGGGATAATTATATTTCCTTCTTTAAAACTCCTCTCAAGCCAATCCTTGAAAATGAAATGGCCCTCTATTATGTTTCCCAACATCTTGTGATAAGGGTCAAAGTAGGATGCTCTTTCTTTTCAGCTTCTTCTGGTATTTTTGATTCTAGAAATCTAAACTCAGGCTTCTTCATTAAATTCTTAAACATCTTTGCACTGCCTCATCTTTGAAAGAATATACTCTTTTCATCCATTATGAAAGATTCAGGCCGCATCTACCTTCTGTTCAGTATGGTCCTACCTGGTATGACTGCTAGCTAGACTGGCCATATTGTGTGTTAGCTGCTGAGTCTGAGTATGTTGTGACAAGTGCTGGGAACTCTAATGAGAATTATCTGCCTGAATCTTTAACATCAGCTTTCCCTTATTAATTTTCATTACTGTTTTGAACTTCTTCTCGAATACTCTAGTTGTCTTAGAATTTTATGACTTTTCTTGAGAATACATATGTTTGACTTGTTCTTATAGACTGCTAACACTGCTTAGCAGCTTCTTGAAGGACTTGATGGTGAGTCCCTTAAGCATAAAAGCTACAAACCCATGGATGCTTTTTAGTAGAATCTCAATCGCCTGACGTTTCTATAGCTGAGGCTCACATTTCATGCTTAGATTTCTCCACATCAAGATATAGTCTACCAGAGTCTCAGTTAGATTTTTCCTTTCTACTACGAGATCTCCAATAGAAACACGATGTTGTGATACAACAAATATCTTCATAAACAACTGTTCTAATTTGATGAATGTCTTTACTGCTCCATTGGGCAACCCGACATACCAATTGAATACGATTCATGATAGGTTGCTGACAAACTAAGAGAAGAGCAAGACTTCATTACATCTGGTGTTGCCACAACTGGCATAGAAATGTGCTACATGCTGCCTGGGATTTCCAGTCCCATTAAATGTCTTAAGGTTTGGTGACACTAAACCTTGAGGGTAGGGCACGACATCGAACTTCTCTAGATAAGGTCTACCAAACCCTAGATTGGGCCAAGTCCTCCCGAACTTATTGTTTGACCAACTTCTTTATATCTTTTCCTAGTAATACACTCGGTGGGGAATCTTTCTTTTACTTATCAACTAAGTTGGTAGGGCAACTTCTCTCCTTTCATCAGTAATGTGAACTATCTCTAACTGGTTGACTTCTAGAGAAGCTAACTGCTGTGACTGGGACTGTCCGTGAACTGTCGCCATGGCGGCCATGGTGGTGGCCATCTCTTCCATTCTCTTCTCTATCTGGCTAATTTTTTTATCTCCTAGTAGAACTGCTCTGTGCAAATCTTCTACGGTGTTTCCTTCAACAAGAGGTTGGACATCGCATGCAGATGTAGTTACTTTAGTCTCGATGACATGAATATCCATAAAGTCTTCATCGAGATAATTGTTAAAATTTAAATCTTTATCATCCATATCTACTCCATGCTCTTTTCAATGACATGAATATCCATAAAGTCTACATCGAGATAAACTCAAGAGAGCCCTCTAGATTTTCTTGAGATCTAGAGAGCTCTCTTGAGCATCCTCACTTTGTACGTCAAACTTGGTAGTAACGACTGCAACGATATATGATACTTCAGACCCTTGCTTCATTCCACAATCTTTCCTTCGGGCTCATTAGAATGTATTGGTACAGCGACCTTGGGTACCCATACCTTCTTTTTGACGATGATTTCTTGAGACGGGGTGTCTCATCAGCGCTGCAGACTAAATACAATACCAGGTGACCTCTTTACTTTCTCCATCTTTGTGTTACTCTTACGAGCAACAATTGATAGTATCCTCGATCCTAGACCTGACTTGGCTGGTCGACATCCTGCAGACCTTGGAGCAACAGTGGTAACAAAATCAGTGGTAGTGACAGTAGTATCAACTTGACTCCACAGACTGAATCTAACGGGAATGAGAGCTAGCAAAACCTCAGCTGATCTTTAAGACTATCGGGCAGATCTGACATCCCTCAAAATTTCTTTCTTCATTTTAGGGGACACCGCGCATCCCACTCGCTTAAGTAGTTCAACCATTGAACATCCTTCTTCAACAGCCAAACTCTGAAATGCTGTACGGACTTTGGTGATAGGAGTGGGTTTCTCCTTCTCATCATGACCATGAAGTAACTGTAAGGCAACAACAATTTTCTGGATACTTTTATACTCATTAGTGTCCATTAATGGGTAAAACCTACTCTTGCAGAAGATGAGAGGTCTCAAGCAATCCAAGTTCCTCTTGGTGAGGAATCTCATCATTAGATACTTTATCTGAAGTTCGGGCTTTAGTAGTCTTCTAAATCCTTTGATTGTGAATTCTTCTCTGAGTCAGGGTTAATGAAACAAACTTCGAGCTAGATCTAATTTTAAATACTGATCATGGGATAGTAAATCCTCCAAGTGTATCTTTAAAAATCATAATTTTCTTCCCTTTAGCAGACAAGGGAACAACAGACTTAACAGGTGTCGAGCTAACAGTAGTCTTCACCTTCTTGCAGGAAGGGAAATCATGAAGTCCGTTCAAGTTAAATTCAACAGACAGCTCCTTAACTTCCAGAGCAGCAACTTTCTTGACCATAAATGGGACCTTTCTAAGCACGAATTCAAGTTCATCGAATTCGGCCTCAAAACTTGATGGTGGGAGCAACATTGCCGGCCTCACGGCCGGTCGACATGTTGCGGGAGAAAAAGAGCGTTAGGAATACCATTGCAGCACCTTCAAAAAGAAAGTCCTGAGGTTAGCTTTTTTAGCCAATACCTTCTAATTCTAGTGCAAACACTAAAAATAAACAAATGCAGCTCTGTAGAATGAGCAAGTCTTTATTTTAAATTTAGTTTATGGAGACTTTAAAATTTAGTAAAGTAAATTAAAGTTAGGAAAATTTAATTAATTAAAACTAAAAATTTAACAAAGTGTGCAATAATTTGATTCAATTTGAAAAGTAGCGAGCCAAACCCAGAAAGACACAATGAGAAAAGTAAAGTTTAGGACCCAGTGCAAGGCTAACTTCACAATGCATAATGCCCAGGTAGAACTAGTCCACCAACACACCTATGAGAGGTCCGACCCCAAAAAAAGATAATGTCCTAAGGAACTTCTGAACCTCTCCATTCAAAGGTGATTAAATAAATGATCCTGAAGTCTGAAAGAGTTGATCATACTTACCCAAGAGAGAAATGGGTGAAGCATGTCAATACAAGAAGAGTAATCTGGTCCTTAAAGGACATGGACACATTACCGATGCATTAAGACAAGATTCCCTGATTTAAATGGAGAGAGAAATTAGTCCTCAGTAGAGTCGCCAGAAATTGTCGGTTGCCAAATTAGAAGTTGTTGGTCACCAAACTGGATATCCCAACGCCCTGTTTAAAAGATGTTTAATTTAATTTATATTTCTATTTTAGAAAAAAGTAGTGTTTTAATTTTTGAAAATATGAGACCGTACTGATCTCATATCCTCAAGAGTTTAAATAAACAAGTCTACCACCGCAATTAATGCATCTATCCCAAAGGGTAGACAAACTACTTACTGGTGAGGCTCGATTAAATAAACTAAAAAATATATGACATCTATTTAAGTCTATGAAAAACCATTTTTTTGTTGACCGAAAAGTTTTCCTATTTAATACAAAAAATTAAATCAGGCTTAAATTAAGCTGGGTTCTTAAAAGTTTCCTTAATTACATCTTAGATAACCAAAGTCACCTAAGAAAACTCTCGATAAAAATCAGGAAATATTGTCTTCAAGTAATTCAAAGGGATAGGACTTTTCAAAAGATCAAATAAAGAGGTGTGAAATGGAAATGACTCAAATTTGACAAATTTTATTTTGGAATCCAAAGGAAGAAGAATTATGGGATGTCATGGATCCTGAGGAGAACTTCAGTGACTTTTTAAGCTATCCTATGGTTCGGCTTCAATTTTGAGAAAAAAAGATTATTTAAATGTTACACCCTCTCAATTTCATTAATTAGGACTTACATTTATGCTAGACAATCACACAAATTGCCTGAAAGATGTGAGGATTTAGGTCATAACAAATGACAATCTCATAATTCTAAAAGAATTTAGTGCTAAAATTGTATAGAAGAGCCATACAAAGGCCTAAAGAAAAAGTTGAGGATTTATGTCGCACTAGGCAGACGACCTCAAAATCCTATGGCTTGTTATTTTGTTTATAATGAAGGATGTGTTATCGTAGCTCCTCATGGTGTTGTAGATTACTGTTGTAGAACGTTGCCCACAAAGTTAGCTTCAGGCTCCTTGATGAGGTAGCAGTCCTAAAGTCTATGGTTTAAAGGATCAAATGATAAGTTCAAAGTCCAATCTTTATGGGGGGGTTAAAGTTGATTAGAGTGACACAAATTAGGATCCCACGGTTCCCTCATTCCGGTATCACTATTTTCTTTTGAATTTACTTAGCTTAAATGAGTTGTAAAACCCATTTAAACTTATGAGATCTCGTTAGTAAACATGAGTTACCTCCTTCGACGGACTCCAGTAAATTCAAAAGGATGTTTTATGTTTAGTGACATTTCAAAGGAATTATGGTTACCTTTGAATCAATTGATTTTAGATTTTTGAAAATGTTGATTAACTTTTTAAGAGAGTTTTATTTTTGCAAGTAAAGTAAGGTGCACAACCAAGTAGTTTAATATTTTGCAAGAGTAAGTTGCAGCAAATGACAAAAATTAAATAACACTGTAAAAGCGTACCTATCAACTTCTTGGCATTCCTGCTGAAATATTAGCTTTTTCAACATATATATAATTTTGCATAAATTTAAATAAATCAAATGATTAAATGAAGGTGTAAGTAACTAACCCTCAAACTTTGACTTAGTGGGTCCCAAAAAGATCTTGGTGGATGACTTTCGATTAAAATATAGCAAGTTCAATTTGTCTTTTAAAATGTCTAAGAGATTCTAAAGTGTTCGGGGAATGACCCTGAACCGCTTTAAAGATCTCTCGAAACATTTCGTGTTCATTTTGAGCTTATTATATTGTTCTATTAATCATTCCAAGGTCAAGTTAAAAATACCCCAATACTTTGTGAACCTTGAAATTTCAATTATTCCAAGGATATTGTATTCAATTCATTAGTTGATATTTCACTTAAGAGTTATGTAGGTGAATGCCCTCAAGGTAAGTTTAAGTCATTAAGGATTTTGTACCCACCACTAAAGTTGGGCTTGTAGTGTTTAGAGGTGTTAAGTTTAAATATCTAACCTAGGTCACTACCATGCAGTTAACAATTTCAGTGGGTAAATTTGCAATTATTAAAATTTTAGTTTATCTGATATGTATTCTTATTAAAAGATCATATCATATAAAATTATGGGATTAATATCTAACCTAAGACCATTACTTTAGAATCATTTAAGTTTAATTAACTTCCAAATTTGGATATTTTAGGAAATTTCAATCTTACCCCTATCATGAAAAGGAGGCTAATTCCAGGTATGTTTCAAATATACAAAAGAATTCATTAAGATCAAAGTTACCCACTTTCACTTAATTAAATCTAATTTTTTATTAAGGTACCAAAATCTAAAATTATCATTTTGCCCTCAGGGCTCTCCACTTCATAACTCATTTAGCATAATTCAAATAGCTCAGTACCCAATTCATTGTTTAATTAAAACATTTGAGGAGAAAATTTGGGCTTTCAAATTTTAATTTAATTTAAATAACTATTTTAACTTAGAAAATAAGATTTTCAATATGAATTTATTTAATCATTCAGAATAAAGTTTTTTTATGGGATGATTATTACAGGTTCACTTAGGTAAGAGGAACACTCAAATAAAATTTCATGATTTTATAAAATTAAATTTATATTATTATAATTATTTAATTTAATGATTATTTAAATAGAAAATGTGTTTTATTTACAAGAATTATTTTTTATATTTATATTAAATCCATCTGAGTCTAGATAACTCAGGGAAACAATTTTTTTTCTATTTTTATCATTATTAATTCATTTATTATAATTATTTTAATGGGAAAATAAGGAAAACACATTTTTAGGCCTTTAAAAATTTACTTTTAACTTATAAAAATTGTGAAAAATATTTTAATTAGTCCTAGGTGATCAGGAAACTATTAGGTACATTTTGAACCATTTTTACATTTTTTAAATTTTTTATTATTTTTAATTATTTGTAATTTAAAATATTGCTTAAGAATTTAGTGCTTTCTCAAAAATAATTTTATTTTTCCTAAGTGCACTTGATTACAAGTAACTCAGAAAACCCATTTTTATAATTTTTCTAGGTGTATTTAATTTAATATAATTATTTTTGTACAAAATTTAATTTTTCTTATAAAATCAACTTTAGTACTTAAACTAAACCAAATAATTTTCAAATTTTTATAGTGGGTTAATATGATTTTTCTACACAACATGGAATTGATTTTATTATTATTTTTTAATATTTATATCAACATAAAAATGGTTTTCACAGACTTAAATGGATGTCGTAAATTCTTTAGTTTATTTAATCGAGCACCACTAGAAAGCAGTGCATCTATCCTTCGAGGTAATTATATTGCTTGTTGTGTTGTGTTCGATCATTTAAATTATTGCAAATATGAGATAAGTTCGGTCTCATATTTTAAAAACTTAAAATATTACTTTTTCAAAATTATATATATATATAT
>JXCR01130868.1:25849-37709 GCA_002079205.1 Phalaenopsis hybrid cultivar | reverse complement strand
AGCACTACTTGACTCTTGGAGGAGAATCACCACATCGGAATGAGATGCAGTTGGAGCACAACATACCCTTGGATACATCCTTAGAAGGAAAAACTTGGTGACACTGATGGCTGTCCAGATAGAAAACTCAGAAAAAACTGACCTAGAATACGTCAACAACAACCTATATAGACCTAGAGTAAATAGGAGTGGAAACAACTCCACTTAGGAGGCGATAATCCCATGTAAGGAAGGTCGGCTGGCCCTCAGACTGTGCTTCTAGATAGGTCTCAGTCGCCCTGAGCTAGAGACGCCGTCCCGGTCGAGCTGGAGATGCCCCACTCCAGTCCAAACACGCAATTGCCGCGCCCTCGTGCGGGAACGTTATCCCGTGCTGCCTCTGGGACCCCCTGCGTCACTCTGGTGTTACAGTAGGCTTTGAAAGAACAAATGAATGCATATTTTTGTCAGTTGATGTGATTTGTGTTGCTTATTTAAAGATATTAGTCATTTTGTTGGTTTTTTTACATACCTAATTGATAATATATTGGTTTCAGCAACGAGCAAACTTCTGCTGCTTCTCTTAATGCCATAAAGAACATTGCAAAATCTCCTGAAGGAATTGTACGTACTCTGCAGCTATCTGTTACGTTTTAACTGTTCATCATTAATGCAAATTTCCATTATTTTATTTTATAGTAAACTACTTTCTTGCTATAGCATGTTGTCTTCCCATCTAGGCGTGATGAATCTATGCAACTGAAAAATATTGCAGGTCACTGTTCTTCTACGGTAAGGTTATATTTTATTTGTATTTTTTATACTTTTAGAAGCTTTCGTTAAAATTTGCTATTACATGAGGTTCTTTTTCTCTACTTTTGCAATATTTTCGTAGGGTGTTTCTCCGTTTTTTAAGAATATTTTACTTATCTGTAAACATTGTATATTCATCCAAGTTTTACCATACTTCAATATTTGCCCTTAATACATAAAACATAATGTTTCAGGCTCGTGTTCGTATTCTGGCTCTGATATCGGCACTGTTCTCTCTTTCTGAGGATATTGCATGTGCAATTTTTGACTCAAACCTCTTAGAGCTTTATGAAGTTGAAATCAATAAAAGAAATGATACACTCACCGTTCTGACTGCTTTGGAAATTTTGTACGAGGTAAAAGATGTTTGTGATGAAGCATGGATTTTTTTTTTAATTTTTTTTTCACTGGTTTAATTCTTTATGCTAGGCTTTATTGTGATTATTTGTGCATGTTGTCTTTTTGGTTGTATTCACATTTGTTTACCGTTTGACAAACTACGCACATCATTGTAATAATCCTTGTTTGTGAAAGTTTTTGTTGTCGTTCTAAGTGGAATGCATGGGTACTGATCGGGCTGCTTATCTTGGCTGAAAGGTTTAATCTTTATAGATAGCATTGTTTCACTTTGATTTTATGTATTTCTCTGAAAATTAATTTATTATTCTTAATGCTGTGTCTGTAGTCACTTTTTAGTATTGTGTGTGGGATGTGCATTGTATGCACTAAGGAAACCATTTTCTACTGTCTTTAGGTAGCATAGAGAAAGAACTCCATTTTTGAAAGTTTTTAATAATTCAAGATAATGAGGCGTGCATCCCGATATTAGGCTTAGGAATGGAAATGGTGGTTCTTATGATCTGGAAAAAGCTAGAAGAATTAGGATGGGCGAGCATGCGTAGGCATGGAAAATAACTAAAATGCCAGCATTCACATTAAAAACATGTTTGTATTTATTACATATTCTAACCAATATTGGTATGCATTTAAAGGCATTCACTCAATAAAGGTTAATAGAAAGGCAAATCATCAAGAAAACAGTTTCTGCATGGTTGATAATGAGTTTGATAAATACTTCTTAATCTATAATTTGATATGGCCTTAACACTTATCAAATATGTTGACGTGGGTTTGCTTGTGTTGAACCAGTCGGTTCAGCCAAGGGAGGGACCGGTCCAATAGGGCGGCTGGACCGGCCCGTTATACTTAGGGCAGGGCTGTCACCAACACTAGGATACATACAAAATTGCCACATACACACACACACACACACACACACACACATGCATGCTTGTCTATGTATATGTATATAATCTGTAAAAAAATTAAATTCATATAAAAATATTCATTTCACCGCAACTTTCCTCTCTTCATAGCCTCACCCTACTTCCAACTGTTCTCTTTCTTTCCTTTCTAAAAATCTTTCTCTTTCTGTACAGTCTCACTTCGACTTGTTTTCTCTTTTTCCTTCCACACACACACACACACACACACACACACACACAAAGAAAGAAAGAAAAAAGAAAAGCAGAAAATCAGAAAAAAAATAAGGTTTAGAATTTCTTTAAAAATGGGATAAGGAGAGAGAGAATTAAAAAAAAAGATAAAGGTGAAAAATAAATTTTTGTCATAGGACACATCTCGTTAAAATTGAAACATATGCAACTGAAAGGGTGAAATCTTGAAGCTCATAAAAATATTCTGCCTTATGCTCATTGCAATTGAATCCAAAAAATATATATATGCAAGCAGCCAAAATGCATATATCAAATCTCAAATAGAAGTATTTGCACACATTTTAATAAAAAATCATTTGCCCGAGTTAGATATGATTGATTTACAAATGATACATGCATATCTCAATGTAAACTCAACTAGGTGGCAAAACTTTGTTGTGCAAGTATCTTACAAAATGAACTCTACCTCAATATAGTGCATTAATAGTTGTTCATGCGCTTTATGAGAACTTTCAAAATACCTTGAAAAGCGTGCAAGTCCATTATGTACATTTATCAAAATTCATGCTTGTTTATCATTTCCATGAACCAAAGATCTTGCAAGTGTGTAGAAAATCTTAGAAAGCACATTATTTTAATGTATTAGAAATTGTTAAAGCAAATTCATCCGCATATGCTTTAACAAACATGCAAATTGCTTGAATATATAATTAGAGAATGCTGTGTGATCTAAGATGAGATAAATTTGCCTTCGAGAGTCTTAAAGTTGCTTTAAAAAGTATGCAATCATTTTAAAATATTTAAACTTCTTTTCAGAACCCTAAGTTCAAACTTGACATGTACACGAGTTGTCGAGCATGTTTCAAATTTGATTGTCTACTTTATGAGCCTTGAGGTTGACAATATTTTTATTAAAGAATGATATTTAAATTTATGTTCTCAATTTAATGCAACTAATTCGCCATACGAATTGGGAATTTAAACACCTTTTTGTAAATCACATAAAATTTTTTTGTTACTATTTATGTATGACCTTCAAGGTTTCAAAATGAAAACTTTCAATATCATTACACTCTTAAAATACAATAATGACTTTTTCCTATATACTTAATTCTCTATGTACAAAGATAGAATTGACAAGGTATATAACATAATAATTTTTGACAAAAATTCAAATTATATGCAATTCATGGACCTAATCTTTTACAAGAAAACAACCAAAGTTGATATAGTTCTACATTACTGAATAAAATGTTTCCATTGTCTCGAGGATAGTCAATTGAAAGGAAATCTCAACTAGAGAGAATTTTATTTTCAAAATACCTCCAAATATTGTATAAATTGTTTTCGGTATAAATTTAGAAGAAATAAAAAAATTCAAAATATTATAAAATTTAAAATATAAAAGAGATAATTGCTACTCATAAACTTAAGCAATAATCCATTCATCATTTGCCTTGAGGGTGAGAAATATGTTTTTATGTTCACACTTAAAGATCTCAGGTAGAAGGTGTTGTTATTCATATGATTTTATTGTTAAATGTCATCGTAAGAAAATTCACTTATGATGGGGTCTCAGAGTATGTGATTTGCTATAAAATGGAAACATTGAATTGTGATCATGGTTAGATTCCATAAATTCCCCAATACCTGAAATTTTGAGAGGTAAATCATTGAATGCAATTTATATAATACAGTTAGACGAGGCCCTCTTTGATCTATACAACAACAACAAACCTTTATCCCGCTAAGTGGGGTTGGTTGCATGAATTCTTTTACTCCATTGCGTCATATTTTTAATTCTAATAAATTAAGATAAATTTTTTATACAATATGCCCAAGTCTTTTTAGGTCTACCTCTGTCTTTCTTAATATAAGTTGAATCTAAAACTTCTACTCTCCTAACCAGATCATTAGATAGCCGACGTCTAATCCGACCAAACCATCTAAGAAGACTATCTCTAATTTTGTTCGCCATTGGAGCTACACCAACGCTATCACAGATATATTCATTTCACATTTTGTCTCTAACTGTAAAGCCACTCACCCTATAAGCATTCTCATCTTGGCAACACTTAGTTTTATGCTTCTCTTTTAAAGGTCAACATTTTGCGCCATAGAGCATTGCAGGTCTCACTACTATCTTATAAAATTTTCTTTTCAGTCTAAGTGGTACGTTTCTATCGCACAATAGGCCCAAAGCATTCCTCCACTTCAGCCAACTTACTTAAATTCTACTAACATATCACCATTACTTTGAAAAATAGACCCGAGATATCTAAAGCATTCAGACTTTTTAATAATTTGATCTCCCATAGTTACAACTCTGTCACTAGAGCTACTATTAGTAAAATTACATTCAATGATTTTAGTTTTAGTTCTACTCAAAAGAAGGCTTCTAAACTCTAAAATAGACCTACATAATTCAAGTTTTTCATGAGCTCTTCTCTAGTCATATCCAAAAGAAGGATATCATCAGCGAAAAACATACACCAAGGTTCATCCTTTTGTAAATGCCCAGCAAGAGCATTCATAACTGAAGCAAAATATATGGGCTTGAAGCAGATCCCTAATGTAATCCATTTGAAATGGAAAAATATTTGGTCAATCCTCGTTTTGTTTGAACACAAGTAATAGCTCTAATATACTTATCTTTAATGATTTGAATAGAAGTCATATCAATACATTTCTTCTTGAACCTTTTTGTAGGCTTTTTCTAAATCAATAAAAATCATATGTCGATCCCTTTTATTCTCTCTGTACTTCTCCATTAAACCTTTCAATGAATGTATGGCTTCCATAGTAGACCCGCTCAGCATAAATCCAAACTGATTATGAGAAATCTTTATAATACGTCTTAAGCTATGTTTAGTTACCATCTTCCATAATTTTAAAGTGGTCCTCTTTTAGCTAATTGATTTAAATTTTTTCTGTAAACAAACATGCCCAAAATGACTAGACTTTTACTCTATCATGTTTGGCTCATTTTGACTCTAATTAATTAAATAATTAAATAAATAATATTATACCCATAATATATTCTTTTTATGCTGCTTTTAAAAATTTTAAAATCATTTAAGTTAAATTTAAATTTAACATGAATTGAAAACGATAAAATGTATTTGAATCTATTCGAAGGCTAACATGTTATTCATGAACCTTTTTGAACACAACCTGATTTTCAAAAAAAAAAAAAACAAAATCTGAACAAGTTGAACATGAGTAAACATCTCAAGCTCGGCTCATTTACACCGCTATGCGGAGCTATGTGTTATAAATCAATATCATTTATTCTAAGTTAATGGTGATAAATATTTTCATTTGAAATTCAAATCAACGTTGATTGTACGCTAAGGATTTAGTGTCGAACTTTTCTTAATCGAAAGTTCTCTTGTTGCTAAGAGTGTTAATTAACTATAGATGACTGCAGCTATGGGAAATTTTGTACTAAATCTTAATGTTCTGATAAAATAAGGCAAAATCTTTAGGTTGTCTCTTATCTAAAACTTCAATCTGTATTATAATAATTTAACTTGGAAATATACAGCTGTCTTCAAAAGAGTCTGGTGCAATTTTTTAGAGCTCACGTTACAACTTTACAGAATGGATTTTATTCAAAGTTATAACATTAATGGAATGAAACAGTTGATATAGCAAAGGATATGGAACGATCACTGTCTCCATTTTTTGTTGAACCTGTATACTAAATTTTAGTGCCCAACAATAAATAAAAATAAAAATTCCAGAAATCAAAGGGAGAGAGGTATTGACATATATATGGTAATTGGAGAGTGATACTGAGAGGAAATAAAATAATTACAGATTAATTTTGTACCATATCTTGATATGTTTATGATATGCTAAGGTTCATTCCTATTAGACTTTTGTAAATTTTTTAAAAATACGTGTATAATATTTTTCTTTTTCATATACATCTTATGCTGATATGATAATCTTGAGAGCTGGAAGGAAGAAATTATTTTTAAAAACATAACAAATGTTATACTGAAGCATGCTATAGATTAGTCTAATAAAGTAAAGTGGAGCTAGCTCTCAAAAAGATTAATAAAGATATTCCATTAAATGTAGGTGATATATCTCTTGTGATTTGTAGCATTATAAAGGGTATAATATCCCTTTTATTAACAAATATTTTTGTTCGAGTTTTGAAGACTATGAGGATAACAAATGTTTGGGGAAGAGGTATTTGGTTCCAATATTTAAGAAAAATGATGATGGCAAGGGTTTTGTTAATTATTTGAGAATCAAATTTATGAATCATACAATGAAAGCTATAAGAGAGAGTAATGGAACATAAGCTTAAAAAATTACATCAATTTCAAATACCAATTTTGTTTATACTATTAATTTTTTTTTGTGTTTAGATATTTAATGGAGATGTGTATGGAACAAAGAATGAGCCTTTTGTATTCTTTATTGATTTTGAAAAGGCATATTATGAAGATCACCTGAATTGATTTTATCTACTTTTAAGTTTATTTGTGCTAACGATATATTAACATTTTGAAAACTATATATTATAGAACATTGATTACTGATAAAAGTTGGGGTGACCTAAGTATTTTCATTTACCATAGGTTTACATTAAGGGTTATCATTAAGTCCATATATATATTTTTTTGGTTATGGATATGTTTAAATTGGATATTCAAAGTGAGGTGCCCCTGTTTTTTTGCTAGATGATATATCTCTAAACCAATCAAAATAAGTAATAAATTCGAACAGAGGAGGAAATGCTAGAGATCCAAAAGAATTAGTAGAACATTGGTGGATTATATGGTATGTTATTTTAATTGGTATGATGTTAATAATTATCATTTAATATTAAAAAAAGCTAAGATTATATCTAGATTTGTTGTTTAAGTATCTTTGATCATTTATTCAAAATAATGGAGATATAGATTAGGATATAACTTCCAAGGCTGTTTTTATGTAAATAGGGAAGTACCTTGGAAGATTTGTGTAATAAAATGGTATCATGGATGCTACAAGTTTAATGAAATTATAATTAGTTTAGTGATGTTATAGACGTCTTAATGTTGAGTTCTAGGGTTTAGGGATATTAAATGGATTTGTGGTTGTGAAACCTCTTAAGTAGAATGTAGTACACTCTTAAACATTGAGACGCCTTTTGATATAATAGTTGGAATTTCATTAGAAACTCCAATGTCAAGTGTACTCATGCGAAAGCACTCCTAGCCCTAGGAGGGTTGACCTCTTGGGAAGTTACACTAATGGGTCAAAACCTTGAGGCCATCATTTCAAAGCGGACAATTTTTCAATGGGTGAGAGTTTGGGCTATTACAGTGGTAATATTAGGAATGATTATTTGAGTGGAAAATTTGGAGTGACATCTATTGGAGATAATATTTGGCACGGGTAGTTTCAATTTATACAATTAGTGGTAAAAAATGCACCTATTTGATAAGTTGATCAGAATAATGTTCAAGGATTAGGATGAAAATGTTTCTTAAGGTTATAGAAATGTTTTAAAATGATTTTTGAGTAATAGGTTTAACATCTTAGACACTATAGAAACAAATAAAAATTGAAAATTTATAATAGCGACCATAAATAATTAAGCTAAGGCTAATGATGAAGATGATGACACTACAAAAACTTTATTTATCTTACATTTAAAACTTGATTATGATTTTTTCAATGTTCCTTCCATAATGAAATATTAAGCATTGTTACACATCTTAGAGTATTTGTTTTGTCTCATTATTAGCCGGCAACCTCAACCTTTAGGATATCATGCTCCAACTTTATAACTAGTTCTCCGCACTTGCAAGCCCGATTGGCTTTGTTGTCATGTACTGAAGACAGAAGTAGTAATGATGGAACATAATCTTTCCAGACAAACATTCTCTTTATGCTTGAGTAAGTGGGGAAATGAAGACTTCAACTTATGATTTGGTTCATAGGGGCTATGACCATCTTTATTTTCTTACTGGATTGTTTGTTCCTATTCTTGAAGTGGGTTTAAGAAGATGTTAGATTAATCGTTAATTATACAAGTAAAAAATCTGTACCGTATGTTGCTGAAACTGATTTAACATGTGATCCTTTTGCATTGCACATTTTGACATCATTAGACAGGCTTCATTGGCTTACTTTGGCTAGCTCTGTTTGTTTTTTGTATTGAAATTCTCTCTCTTACGTGTTGTTAGGTATTAGCATTTATTTTTGAAGCATTGTAGTGCAGTCAAATTGACTTAAATGAAATAAAAAAATGTGTTTTTGGCATTACAGTTGGCACAATCTCCTCATGGTACAAAATTCTTACTGAAGACCTCTTTACTACAAATTCTAACTGATATGATCAGGTATTCATCAAATAGGTTTGTTTCAGGAAGGGACTAACAAGTACTAAACCTGACCAATTCACTCCTTCTTTTGTGACCTATTTTATTCTGATAGCAATGATGCAGTGGATTCTATATTGCGATCAAGAGCATTGCTCATAAGCGGAAGGCTTTTTTCTTCAGCGGATGCTTACAAAACTATTGATCAATCATGTAAGAATTATAGCCTTACATTGTTTATTTTTTGATAGAAAATCACATGTTTAGGTAAATTATGCTTTCAATAATTATATTGCATCTGACTAGTATTTCATTTCTACAATGCGATTTATTTGATGTGCTTTACATGCTGCACTGAGTTTGTTCTTTGGCGCAAAAAACTAAATGAGTTTTTGATACAGGACGCTTAAAGGTTTTAAATTTCTAATACAATTAGGGTGATGGAATAGATGTGAATCACATGAAGGAATCAGGATTAACAGACCAAAGACCACTCAATATTCAATTTTTTTGCCTTCTTTAGACCAATAAGATAATGCAGCGAAGGAGATAAATGAGGAATTTATACCATGGATGCCCAATGAGTATTCAAATTTTTTGCCTTAAGTTTTAGTTGTATCAAATTTGTTTGGAATTAGGATTCTTGCAACACCAATTACAAATTTTAAGAAAATGAGGTCAAAAGATAGATCACTTGAGAAAATCTAGACCTCACATTGATATGAGGTATATCTCCCTAAAAGTTCTGTCATCTTTGCAAAGTACTTTAAGGAAATCCATATGCAATGAAGACACAAAAGATTGAAAATTAGAATATGAAATTTTATTGATAAAAATAAATGAATCTATGTGCCTTAACTTATCATGTATTTATGGTTCTCTAATTGTAAAAAAATTAAAGTGCATTGATCAAAACGGACAAGCAGAGAACGAGAGTCAAAAGGCATCATAGGAGAGCATGTAATTACCTCGAGCTAAAGGAATTGAAGGAACTCATCAAAAATGACGCTGGATGTAATAGACCATTATATGGGCTGCAAATGCAAGGTATTTTAGTTTATTTAATTAAGGCATCCAATTCACCAAATTTATAGTACATTATGGAATAGGATAAACACAAGTTCTTGCTGACCACATGAGCTTTAAACGAAACTAGTGAACCTATTGAACCAACTCAATGCATTAAGCGAAACAATAAAGTCTGGAAAAATAGAAAATCTAAAGTCCTAGTTCAGTGTTTAAAGAAGATTTAAGACAGCATCTTTATAAAAAACTACAAAAATCATGGTTTCAAAACAGTGCTAAAACTTCAGCCTCAAACCAAAAATAACAGTGAATTGAACTAAAGTAAGGAATTAAAATAATTGAATGTTGTTAGAATAAACTAGGATAATTCTTATTGATACAAAGAGGGGTACATATACTCATTACAGGATCCACTACTAAGGAAAGAGATAAAAATATGATATAGTAGAAAAAAGAAATGAATAATAAAGAATCAAAGCTAATAACTCAGAATAAACAAGAATTAATAACAACTATAACTTGCCATTAATATATATTCTAATACTCTTCCTCAAGCTGAAGTATGGATCTTAGTCATATTCAAATTGGATTTGAAGTCCTCGAACATTGATCGAGGAAGGTTCGTTATGAGAATACTCTCCAGCTGGTCATTGGATGACACTAACAGAACACAAACTTTCTCAGACTCGAAATTTTCTTTAATGAAGTGTTGGTCAATCTCAACATGCTTGGTGTGATTATGCTGGACAGAGTTATGAGCAATGTTAATGGTTGTATTATTGTCACAGATCAAATATAGAGGGACAGAGATGGTCATACGTAATTCGTCGAGTATGATGCATAACTAGAGAGTCTTACAAATTCTCAGGCAAATTGACCAAAATTCAGTTTTAGCACTGCTCCGGGCAATCACTGACTGCTTTTTGCTTTTCTACGTGACAATGTTTTCTTACACAATTGAGCAACACCACAATGTAGATCATCAATGATGGACGGATTCGACCCAGTCAACTTCTGTGTATACTGCAATGGAGCGAGAGATGTGGCAGGAAAAAAANACAGAGGTTTCTAAAGGAGCTCCGACAAACCTGGAGGGAGGCCATACTATTAGGCAGAAGGTCCAGTTGTTGGAGGTGGTCTTGGCGGTTAGAACAAGATCTGGAGNGGAGGCCATACTATTAGGCAGAAGGTCCAGTTGTTGGAGGTGGTCTTGGCGGTTAGAACAAGATCTGGAGGGCATCCGTCCTACTGGAGTGTAACCCAGTGCCTGGAAGAGGACCTAGCTAGCTCAGGAGGGCCTGGAAGAAGACCTAGCCGGCTCGAGAGGGAGAAACGTTACCCGGACTGCTAGTTGGTGGCAAGAAGAGGCTCGGAGGCAGCTAGGTTATGACAATGTTGAATTAGTGTAATTTTTATTGATATAAAGAGATGTATATATACTCGTTACAAGTTCTACTAATAAGGAAAGAATTAGAAATAATATACAGTATAAAAGAAAAGGAATAATAAAGAATTAAAGCTAATAAATCATAATAAACAAAAATTAATAACGGCAATTACTAGCCATTAATATGNCGAGAGGGAGAAACGTTACCCGGACTGCTAGTTGGTGGCAAGAAGAGGCTCGGAGGCAGCTAGGTTATGACATTGTTGAACTAGTGTAATTTTTATTGATATAAAGAGATGTATATATACTCATTACAAGTTCTACTAGTAAGGAAATAATTAGAAATAATATACAGTAGAAAAGAAAATGAATAATAAAGAATTAAAGCTAATAACTCATAATAAACAAGAATTAATAACGGCAATTACTAGCCATTAATATATATTCTAATAATATATATTGTGTTATCATAACACATCATTACAAAAAACTTACAACTAAACTTTGAATATTTTAAGTTCTAAAATTGAAAAGAAATAAATGTATAAATTCTACTTTGTTGTTCATCTATTGGTTTGATGTTTTTCGAATATAAAAGTGCATATCTCCATCGAATTTGTTAGTCTAGGTTATAGATGACTGTGATAAATTTTTAATTTGATTATCACTTGTATTGTTTAATTGCAATTTTCTTACCTGTAATGGAAACCATGATTCATCTCAAATAGGCTTGTCCCATCAACGCACAATGTCATTGGTATCTGCTTGTAGAAGTGAACTCAATAATTTCATCTTGTAGAATAAGTCGTACAGATTATCTAGTGAAGTGTTGAATGAGAATTGGCAAAGAGATGGAAAGAGAAAAAGCT
>JXCR01130868.1:0-23936 GCA_002079205.1 Phalaenopsis hybrid cultivar | reverse complement strand
AAAAAAACTATAAATATAAATCATACCTCAGTATTGTAGGCATTTTCATCATTCTGAAATTTTTGCAGGCCTTCTCAACATTTTTACTTCACCTGATCTGTAATATTAGGAGCTTTCTACATATATAAATCATTAGAGGAATTTCTGGGTAATGAAATTTTGAAATAAGTATAAAACTAAAACATTAAATAAGCACAATATTTCCTAACACAAACACAAAACTAAATAATTAAAATTAAAATGTGAAATAAAAATCACATTACAATCCACAATTCTACTCAATGTCTATTAAACTACACATGCACATTTAACAATAACACTAACTTTATAATAAAAACTAAAATTATCCAAGTACACAAAATAATAAAAATGAAAGTCCAAATACATAAACATCCATTTCTATTACAAAAAGATTACAGAAATAAAAATACAAACATAAGTACATCAATTTCATTCAATAGCAAAATCCCAAGCTGTATCTTCATCGCCTTGATCAGCAGGTGGATCGGGATGAAACTGAGTATACTGGGGGCACTCAGGAAAAGTAACATCAGACTCACCTCTGTAGTGTCGGGTTTGAGCTTCATAATAGGCTACCTCAAAATTTGAATGCCTCTACAGGTACTCACTATCATAATTGTGTTGACATTCTAAACCTGCAATCCTTTCATTTTTATCAATTCTATGCTTCCGCTGCAAGGTCAACTCATTCATCAAATCAGAGAGGGTAGGGGAACTAGAAGGTGGAAGATCTTAACTTGTAGAGGGAACATCTCTCCAGTAGAAGGTTAATGACTTCTACTCCAAGTTCTCCATTTCTCATGGGATTCAAAAGTTCAAATTAGCTTTATTAACGGGTTTCATAGGATAAACCCATTCTTCATCTCTAAATTCTACTCCATAAAGTTTGTAAATTGTATAAATAAGTCCAGTATGTCATAGACCTCCACTAGTCTCGCTCCTTGTCGTAGTCAATATATCTTAAGAATTATTCTCCCCCACATTTATAGTTCTATTATTCTGAATACAAAAATTTAGAATAGCTCTATCTCTAGTTACGTCACTATGGTGATAGGTCGATAACAGAGTAGAGGAAATGAAATAGTGTAACGCCTTAGAGGTGGCATTCAGCGTGGAAGCAGAAAAATTTACCTGTTCTCGCTGCTTTATCTTCCATGTTCCTTTCCCATCAGTGAGAAAATTGATCACATCATTCAGAGGACCTTCCATTGTCCTAAAGGATTCATATTGGCAGCTGTAAGAGTCTGGGACTTCATAAAAAGTGTTCATGCGGGCGGCTGTAAACTTAACGAGAAATCCTCGCACTTGAAAAATTCCGTCAACAGAAAAATTACATTGGCGTAGAACTCCTTCACAACATTTGCATCATCTTTATTGGTGGTGTAACAAAAGTTTTCCAACCTTCGCTCGGCAATAACTCGTTTGATTTCTCCTCCCAGACTTTCAAAAACTCGATCTTGTATGCACTTTTTTCCTTTACATATGGAAGTAAATTTTGTTTGAGCCATCGTATTGACAAAGCGAGACTTGTCGAACTAACTCTTCTCTTTTACGTGGAGCCATTTCAATCTAATCAAATTATAGAAAAATTCCAAAAATTACTTTAAATATGCAAATCATGGCTTCCAATGGTAAATTATAGAAAAATTCCAAAAATTACTTCAAATATGCAAATCATGGCTTCCAATAGTAATTATAAGAGTTCAACACTTCCAAAAATTACTTCAAATATGCAAATAATGGCTTCCAATAGGAATTCTAAGAGTTCAACATTAAGATCCATGAATTTCTTCTCAAATTTTCTTCACATTCTCAAATTTTTTAAGAGTTCAACATTAAGATCCATGAATTTCTTCCAAATTTTCTTCACATTCTCAAAATTTTTCGGATCTCCTCAATGTGGAAGAAATCCATGGTTAAAATCAAATGNGGGAGAAGAGCAAAACAACCACTCAATCCACCCCAAATTAACTCACAAACAAGCTCACATGTAAAACCAGGGGGGGAGCAAAAACAACCACCAAACTATTTTCTCAACAAAGCCAACCGAGCCCAGCCCATGGGGCAAATCGAAACCAACAAGAAGGAGCAAATTAGTAAAATATTTCAGCAAACATAAAGCACTAAAAGGAGCCCAAACCGAGCTCAAGAAAAGAGCCATCCCAGCCCAGCACAAGGGGCAAACCGAAACCAGCAAGAAGGAGCAAATCAGTAAAATATTTCAGCCAACATAAAACACTAAAAGGACCCAAACCGAGCTCAAGAAAAGAGCCAACCGAGCCCAACACAAGGGGCAAACCAAGGCCTAAGGAATAATCCCAACAGTAAAACATTTCAGCCCTCATAAATCGCCAAAAGGAGCCCAAACCGAGCCCAATAACATGGCCAATCGAGCATACCAAATAAGTTAAGTAAAATGCAATTTCCAACATGTATTTTAGCAAGGGGCAGCAATAGAGGATCATGAAATGAGCCTCAAACATTGCTTTTCCAATTCTCAAAACAATTTTCAGCATATATTTCATCAAGGGACAGCAGGAGAAACAATATATGAGCTCCACATACATTTTCCAGCTAATAAATATAATTTCTTCTATGTTTTTTTTTTGATGAGGGGCAGCAATAGGGAATGAAAATATAAGCCCAAACATAATTTTTTTTAACATATAAAACAATTTCAACATGTATTCCAATAACCGAGGGAATAAAAGAAGCAAGATAAGCCCCAAATGTAACTTTCCAACACACAAAACGAATTCAGCATGTGTTCCAACAACAGAGGGCAGCCAAAAGAAGCAAAGGTAAGCCCCTAATATAATTTCCAACATTTAAAAAAAATTCAGCATATGTTCCAACAACGGGAGCAGCAAATGAAGCAAAGATAAGCCCCAAACATGCCTTATTTTCACTTAATCTAACATGTATTCATGCTTAAATTTCAAGCTAAACAAAGTTATGTTTTCTCTATTACATGCCATCCGAAATAGTGCAATATAGAGGATATGAAGAAGAATACATTTTCCTTTTTGTAAACTTAAAGCAAAGAAATAGTGAAGTAAGCTTGAGAAAATCACTCCAATAGTGACTCACGAAAATTCCTCACGATTTCCAGCTTACGGCACGACAATTTCAAGTCTCCGGGATCTTCGAACAACAAAGGAACAAAACTTCCTTACCAACAGGGAAAATAGAAAAGAAATCACCCTAATTGAATGAAGAATAGAGGTAGAAAAGCACCCGAATCTCCCTAAAAATTTCTCAAGAACTCTCTCAAAACTTTCAACAACCCCCAAGCCACAGAATATGAGAAGAAAATGTAAAAATGAAATTAGAAGAGATTTTGGCAGCACCTCCCCACTCTCAGAAATTTCGGCCAGCCCCAAAACTTTTCCCCAAGTGAGGTTTTTATAGCAAAAGAGGGAGGAGGAAGATTGCCATCCCTCAATTGGGCGGTGAGCCGAGCCAAGAGAAGCGACAAACCTCGCGTGAGGAGAGGACGACAAAGGCGAAGCTTTGTCGCAGAGGAGCGTGACACAACGTGGAAACTTTTGCCAGAGAAAGGAGCACGGGGGGTTTACGACGAGGGGACCTCGAGCGNCCGGGATCTTCGAACAACAAAGGAACAAAACTTCCTTACCAACAGGGAAAATAGAAAAGAAATCACCCTAATCGAATGAAGAATAAAGGTAGAAAAACACCCGAATCTCCCTAAAAATTTCTCAAGAACTCTCTCAAAATTTTCAACAACCCCCAAGCCACAGAAGATGAGAAGAAAATGTAAGAATGAAATTAGAAGAGATTTTGGCAGCACCTCCCCACTCTCAGAAATTTCGGCCAGCCCCAAAACTCTTCCTCAAGTGAGGTTTTATAGCAAAAGAGGGAGGAGGAAGATTGCCATCCCTCACCTGAGCGGTGAGCCGAGCCAAGAGAAGCGACAAACCTCGCGTGAGGAGAGGACGACAGAGGCGAAGCTTTGTCGCAGAGGAGCGTGGCACAACGTGGAAACTTTTGCCAGAGAACGGAGCACGGGGGGTTTACGACGAGGGGACCTCGAGCCAGCGCATCACGCGAGGAGAACCAGACTCGGCTAGGGCACGCGACCGAGAGAGGGAGAGGCAGACGATTTCGCGAATGGGAGAGGGAGGCATGCGTGAGTTAGGGATTTAGGAATTAGACATTTAAGGTATTTTTAAAAAGAAAATAAGGGTTATATATATATATACATATATATCAAATTTCATGTGATTTAGTCATGCGCGGTGCCCAAGCAAAATGAGTGTCCTTTTTAGGTAATTTCGACATTTCAGACGCACCGGCGTGATCTGTTTTGCCATCAGATGTCGTTTTGACAAATTTATTGATTTGCGTGCCAATTTTCTCGTGCCGAAAATATGGCAATATGAGTGTCTCTTCCTACCAAAATTGGTGTCCCGGACGCGTTGGCGCAGTCCAATTTGTCGTCGGAGGTCATCCGGAGAAGTTCGCATTTTCATCCGTCCTCTGGGCTTAATTGAAGTCCGATTTCATGTAATTTTGTAAATTTTGTGCATTTGGTGTGTGTATGTGACGAAAAAGTCGTGACGATGTTTTCCTAAGGCTTGGCGTCCTATTAAGAACTTTTCCCTTGAGTCTTCACAAAATAGCCCATAACCTCTCGTTCATAAGACCCTTGTGCCATAAATGTTAGACATCAAAGAAAAATAGGAAGTGGTTATAATTTCTAAAAGGGCGGGTCCCAATTCTAGTTTTCTAAGATGATCAATAGGAACTTCTAAAGCT
The DNA here is from genome assembly GCA_002079205.1 of Phalaenopsis hybrid cultivar. Classification (NCBI taxonomy): domain Eukaryota; kingdom Viridiplantae; phylum Streptophyta; class Magnoliopsida; order Asparagales; family Orchidaceae; genus Phalaenopsis; species Phalaenopsis hybrid cultivar. Next base: position 19,136 of record JXCR01130868.1, on the reverse strand, counting down.
AGATTCTAAGACCTTAAGGAAAAAAAAATGACCTCAAAAATGAGGTCAACAAGTCTATTGGTTTCCCCTACCAATAACTTAAGAGAGTGAACTTCTCTTGGCATGCACATACAAGTATTGATATATGCACTATTTTGATTTCTTTATTCGATGCATATATTATATTCTTATAAGATACTTTATATCTACCTGGCAATAAATAAATGCAGCTCTACTAGAATCGAAAAGTTATGTAATAATCAAATAACTTCATAGGAAATTTTTGTGCTAATGTTTATGTAGAGCTGTTCACATGCACATTTCCTTCCTAATAATATGAAGACATTACTGGAGTCTAAGTTTTAATGATATAGAGCATATATATGAAAGAATTTAAATTAAGAATATAATCAGAAATAAGAAACATTACTATAATGTTGAAACATATTTACCTTGATTTTATCTTATGAAATAATTTTTGAATCCTCTTAATCTTTTGGAATCAACTGCTTTTCGATCTTAATTGCTATCATAAATTGATATGATCTAATTCAATATTTAAATAAAATTTAGTCTAAATTAATTAATTCAAAAAGTTAACTTCATTTTCCTTTTTATTTCACAGTTATCCACACCTCCATCTCAAAATATTCCTTTTTCAGTGCTTCGAGATTTTTAATTAGCATAAAATTTATATTAGCACTTTAACATAATTTCAATTTAATATATAAAAATCTAATTTAAACATCCCTGTCTATACTTCCTTCTTTATGCTGCTTCAACTTCTTCTTTCTCTTGCTTAAAATCAATAATTTCAATGTTTGTATCTCACAATCAATTGATCTAACTCTTGATTTTTGTCATAATATGATCTCATTTTAATACATAACACGCATAGTTAAATAAGCTAATTTAAAACTTTAAATTAAACCCTTGTCTCCTTCACTGCCGCCAAATCTAGATTTTTCAATACAATATCCTTCCACTTCCATATCTTGTTTTAAATTAGCAACAACAATGACGACAACAACAAAGCCTTAATCCCACTACGTGGGGTCGGCTACATGAATCCTTTTTCTCCATTGCGTCCTATTTAATATCATATTTTCATTTAGTTCTAGTAAATTAAGATCATTTTTAATACTGCACAATGATCAAAAGGATTCATGTCATTATTTTTTTTTCGACAAGTTTTACGCTGACTATCGACTACCTAATACAACTCTCTACTTTTCACATCCGGGCTTGAGACCGACAACGATAATGTTATATTAATTCTGGTTGACAGTGATACAAACCAATCTTTGAATTTTTTCATGAACTCCTCTGAATGTACCAAATGAGTAGGTCAACTACCAAACTTCTCTTGTACTGCCACCATTTCTCAACTTCCTCTTCAAAGACATAAGAAGGGTAACTCTCATCTCTTGTAGACATATCTTACTCTCTATAAACTTTCACACTCATTAGGTAGTTTTCAGCTTACACTAGCCCTCCAACTTCTGAAAAACAACGGCGGTCTAATATCTTAAAAAAATTTTAAGTACATATTCATCTGTTGTTTCCTACTGTTACTAGCTTGGGACTGAGAATTTATATTAAGTTATGCTGCATCATTCATTATTTCAGAAAAAATATTAGTATCAACTGTGATATTCAGGGGCATATCGGCTACTACATTTTTATGTATGATTTCTTTCTCTTGACTATCCATAGTTCTAAAAGAAAAATAAAGCAGTCTAACTAGACTTTATTAAAATTTCAAAGTATACTATTTATAACATAGTTTAATCATTCTAATGGCTCTTTTTAATCAAAATAAAAACCTACTTTAACTATTATACCACTAGAGGTGTAAACGAGCCGAATACGAGTGAGCCCAGACTCGGCTCCTGTTCGGCTTGTTTATATTTTGAGCTCAAAAAGTGTCTTCGTGTTTGACTCGTTTGCTTAGTGAGCCGAATAGAAGTTGTTCACGAATAAAGAGTCGTTTTGACAACCCTAATCACGTAGTCATAAGATGTTAAGGGTTGGGGCTAGATTTAAAAATTATTGTTTATATTAAAACATCATTTGAATCTAATTTAATAATGTGTATTCTATTTTTTTAATTAGTACTTTTAATTGATTATAAATCTTTGTAGCCTTGTAGTCAATTAAATTTTATTAAAACACTACTCATCAATTATATGTAGAACTTTTCGATCTTAATTTTCACATCCGCCTCAAGGGAAACATGTAAACATAACCTAACACACACACGGTTGTTAGTAACAACCCTCGTCGGCACAATTGTTCATTGAACTTTTTGACTATTATCTGAGATGAAACTGTGTCTACTCACCCCTGGCGGATACTCGTGTCGGTATAGCAGTTAGTGTTCTAAATTTCTTAATTGTCCTAGGTAGTAAGTGAATATCTAAGTGCATGGGTATATTGACGTTTTCTGTCAGTACCATAAGAGTCTTTGCATGTCATACAAACATTCATATATACGCAATTTTCTTTTCATTCTTCCATGCATATCTTATTTTCTCAATAGATATTGTTTATTTATCTATCAATGAATAAGTGCAACTCTACTATAATCTAAATGTTTTGTAATAATGCAAAAATTTTATAGGAAACTTTTTGTGCAATTGTTTATAACATGCACACTTATTATCTAATAATATGGAGACATTACTTGTAATCTAAGTTTCAATGGTATGAAACCTAAATATAAAAAAATTTAAAATCAAGAATATAATCGAAAATAAGAAATATTACTGTAATGTAGAAACATAATTACTCATCTTAATTTCATCTTATGAAATGATTCTTGAAACTTCTTAATCTTTTGGAATCAACTCTCTTTGGTCTTAATTGCTATTATAAATTAATATGATCTAATATCATTATTTCAATAAAATTTAATCTTAATTATATAATTTAGAACTATAACTTCATTTCATTTACCTTATACTTTTGCTTTCGCACTTATCCACTCGATCTTAAATTCAATATTTTTTCCGATGCTTCCTAAGTTTTAATTAGCATAAAATTTATATTAACACTTTAATATAATTTCAATTTAATGTATAAAATTCTAATTTAAATTACCCTACTTACCTATACGTTTTTTCTCCTACTTGAAATCAATAATTCCAATGTCCGTATCTCACAATCCGATAATTTTATCTCTTGATTTGTTAAATAACTTAATTCAAAACTTAAAATTAAACTTGTACCTCCACTGTCCTTAAAGCTTGATTTTCAATCCAATATTCGTTCCACTTCTGTTCATTGTTTTAATTTAACAAAAACATAAATTAATACTATTATCAATTACCTTAATTTAACTTATTAAATGATAATATCACCCAAACTTTTAGCTTACTTAATCTTTTCATTTATTTCACAAACACTGATTACGATCTCTCGCAATTGTTTGTCCAAATAATCACTAATATTAGCTGCTAAACATTAATAAAACTTAATAACATTTAATTAATTTAATAAAATAATTTATATAAATAATACTTATCTTACTCTCTATCCGTCCTTCCTTCCATAAGCGGGTTGCGTGAGCTCCTTCCTCGCAAGCTAGGATTGCTTGATTTCCCTGACATTTTTCTTTTCTCCTTTCACACATGAAGGAAACTCTTCTTGGCTCTTCCCTTTACATGCACGCAAAACCCACTTTTGCGAAGCACAGTTTGATTGCTCGCAGTTCTATCTTTTTGAAGTTCAATTAGGATTTGGCTTCTGCCACAGAATTCCTTTTTAATTTCTTTCTTCTCTGTCCCTCTTTCTCGTCTCTGTCTTATGCTCTCGTCTGGTTTTTCTTGCCTTGAAGGGAGCGTCTGCCCCTAAAATATAACTATCGAAACAATTCATTCTAAACGCTCTCCCGATTAAGAAATTATTATTATTATCATTTTATAGTTATTACAAAAAGTTGGTTGCATTGAATTATACAATTTTAGATTCAACTAGGTAGATTGAAATTTGAATCTCTCTCTATTTAATATTTTTTAAAGTTATTTTTATGAATTTATATGCCCCTAAATNACATAAATTAATACTATTATCAATTACCTTAATTTAACTTATTAAATGATAATATCACCCAAACTTTTAGCTCACTTAATCTTTTCATTTATTTCACAAACACTGATTACGTTCTCTCGCAATTGTTTGTCCAAATAATCACTAATATTAGTTGCTAAACATTAATAAAACTTAATAACATTTAATTAATTTAATAAAATAATTTATATAAATAATACTAAAAACCCTACTTATCTTACTCTCTATCCGTCCTCCCTTCCACAAGCGGGTTGCGTGAGCTCCTTCCTCGCAAGCTAGGATTGCTTGATTTCCCTGGCATTTTTTTTTTCGTCTTTCACACATGAAGGAAACTCTTCTTGGCTCTTCCCTTTACATGCACGCAAAACCCACTTTTGCGACGCACAGTTTGATTGCTCGCAGTTCTATCTTTTTGAAGTTCGATTAGGATTTGGCATCTGCCACAGGATTCCTTTTTAATTTCTTTCTTCTCTGTCCCTCTTTCTCGTTTCTGTTTTATGCTCTCGTCTGGTTTTTCTTGCTTTGAAGGGAGCGTCTGCCCCTAAAATATAACTATCGAAACAGTTCATTCTAAACGCTCTCCCGATTAAGAAATTATTATTATTATTATTTTACAGTTATTACAAAAAGTTGGTTGCATTGAGTTATACAATTTTAGATTCAACTAGGTAGATTGAAATTTGAATCTCTCTCTATTTAATATTTTTTAAAGTTATTTTTATGAATTTATATGCCCCTAAATAAAAAAATCAAAGACAATTCTTATCATTTTGATGGTCCAACATGGGGATAATTTTCATTGATAAGTGATCAGGAGTTGCATTAACAAATCACTTGATTGATTCTAATATAGATTAGATGATCTAGTTCACAGTTGGATTCAAATTCAATTCCACGCTCAATTTCAAGTTAGATTAAGTCTTATTAACATGATTTATTGTCAGGGAAAATTCATATTCAATAACTATAGATGGAGAATCATATTACAATTGCAAAATGTAAATTCTTTTTAACATGCCTTCTAAATGATAGTCAAATTCATTCGCAAATTATTCTTATATTGTGGCAGACATAAGAAGTGATGATGTTTTTTTTTTTTTGGGAAATATTAAATTCAGGAGTGGTAGTTATAACAAAATTATATACATAAACATTCAACGATTTGATTAAAGCCTCATATAATCATTTTTATAAATTGTACCTTAATTCATCTCTAATATCTCACTTAAAACTTTTAATGAAACATGTGATGGTAACAAAATATTGATGAGTAACATGATGTTTTGTAAAAGACTCAAAAACTTGGCATAATATTCAAATGCATTGGAATATCTTTGTTTACAATCTATAAAATGTTTATTCAATCTATACCTATTTTGTTTTAATGATATGATGCGGGGGGCTATGGACTATTGACCGGTCCTCAAAGGGTGGGGGGTTGCTGCTCCCTTTCCCTTCACCATCCTTCCACTCTTTCCTTCTTAGCACCTTTCTAATATAATTCTTTCTAAATCAGAATTTCTAAATATTTTTTTCCTCTTTCCTAAATTCTGAGATCTAATTTTATTCGTCTTTCTTATTTTGAAAACCCTTCCTAAAATTTAAAATACGATTTTAATCTCCTTTCTTATTTTAAAGTTTTTCTTAAATTATGAAATCTGATTTTTTTTCTCTTTCTTATTTTAATTATTGCCTAAAATAAAGTCCTAGCCTCATTATAAATGGAGAATGATGTGCTTAGAGTGAAGTGTCTTATCTTTGATATTTGAAATCAAGTTTTAGCCTTGGTATTTTTTCCTTCAAGGGTTATATCCGATGTTGAGGTAGTGTTCCGATTGTCCCTCGTTCGAGGTGGTGATTGTCTCCATGGGTCTGGGTGGTGCTCCGGCTATAGCTCGATGCTAGTGAGATATTTGTCTATCCTTCCACACTTCTTGTTGTTGTCCACCTGTTTTCCAGCTCTACAACAGACCACCACACCTCTTCCCGAACAACCGCTGGCTGCTGTCCTCCAACTTGCTGCCAACCTTCTCCAAGCAAGGCCACAACTCCCCATACACCGTCCTAACACTCAGTCGCCCTTTCTGAATAACCCAATCCTGTTGTCCAGCTGCCTAGAATTCCTCCCAGCACTCAGCTGACTCACTTCCAGTAGTCTACCTTGTTGTCTAGGCCTTTCCCATTGTTGCCAGTGCTTCCCCGCTCGATGTCCACCCTCCAAATGTGTTGATGAGCCTTCCCCGCTACTGCCCCACCATCCAGCCACCCAACAAACCTTCCCACCATTTTAACCTGCTTTCTCCCGCATTCACTCTTGTTGTCCTCAAGCCTCCAGATCCATTGGGCCAACCTCCACCGCCCTTAGGATACACTTTCGAGGTGTTGGTTTGTGTTATTGTGTTTGTTTGTCATTTATTTCTTGTTCTGAAAAGTCGTTGTAACCTATTTCAAATTCAATAATAATATTTGTGTTTCTTTTGTGGTTTGAGCTTTCTCCTATGATATTATTTTGTATCAGAGCGAGTCTAGCCCTAGTCTCAACCTAGGGTTTTCTAGCATCCGCCCCTAACCAATCCACCACAATAATTTTTTTTCCTTCGTTTATTTTTTTTCTCTTCTTTGTTTGTTCTTTTTTTTTCTTTCCTTTCATAGATCCTAAACCGTCGATCATGCTGCCAAGGAGAAATATGTCCAAGCCTAGCCAGGAAGAGATACCGCGATCGTGATCTGGAAGGTCGAAGGGAAGAACGAAAAAATATGAAGATGAAGCGAGAAACACAACACTAGTTCCTACCAATTTTTACCGTCAAAAGTGACAACTATCCAATAAAACCATTCCGCAAGTTTGTCGTATCCAGAAGTTGTTGCAAGTTCCACGGATTTGGACATGTTGAAGTAGAATGCACAACTAGAGGAGTGATCTACTTCACTGAGCAGGGCATTATCGAAAAGTTGGGTATAGACACCACAGACACTGGAAAGCAGTTCGAACGAGAATTTTCTTTCAATGTTGTCTTCCCCCGTTGAACCCCCTTGTTCGTTGATACATCCAATGTTTTTCGTCATTGTGATCGAAAGAAACATGCGACTTTTGATCAGATTGTTGTCCCTGCTCTCCTAGAAGATGGAGAACCTTTTGTTGAAATCATGCTAAACGGAAAATGTCATAATTTAAAAATTCAGTGGATGATCTTAGTAACGACCAACTGGTCACATCGCATGTAGCTACACTTCTAACCCTTGCCCCTTTGTTCTATATGAAAAGATGAAAGGCAATATGAAGATGTCGGTTCTCCAAAACTTCAACAATTTGAGGTAAGACCCAGAAGATAATAAGAAGTACACATCATTCAAACTCTTGCAAATTCTCAGTCTCGTTGATGTCGAACTTGTCATAGATGAGAAGCGTATGAGATATTTTCTTATTCGAAATTTGGCTTGGTAAAATCTATGTGGTGATGTACCTCCGGCTCAGATTATGTCAAATCACAACAGATTGATAGGGAGATTAATTTTTTATTTTTCATCAATCCAAAAATTTCTTATTTCTTCAAATTTCAATTTCTGCTATGATGCACTTCTTGGTGTTGCTGGAGCTTATGCGAAACGTATTTTTGTTGAAGAACTTGGTGCAAAAGAAAGCTCTCTGTTAAAATGCACTCCTAAGTAAGACCTCGGTGGGGACCATCCTGACACTAACCTGACTTATGCCAAGCAATTAGTTGTACGAATGGGATTGAGCAATTCAGAACCACAAGATGAGCCCCTTGAGTTTGGTGCAGCTAGAGATTGTTGGCTGATCGTAGCATGATACTTGGTAAAATGTTCTTTATGACTTCGTCTGATTCTATTGCCATCATCGTTGTTAATGTTGTTTAGTCCATTCCTTACTTTTCTTCTTGGTTGATTGGTGTTGCCAGGAGCATGTCAACCTCTGTAGTGCTTGATGTTGTAGCAAATATTCCTTACTTTTTTGAGGTGTCAACTGGATGGAAATTCCTTGAGAACTTGATGGATGTTGGACTTTGTTCAGTTTGTGGTGAAGAAAGCTTTGTGACAAGTTCAGATCATATTCATGAGAAGGATGAGATTTGGGCAGTCTTAGAATGGCTCTCTTTTTGCCTACAAAAAAACAAGGACAACCTCAATGGGGGAAAACTAGTGACAGTAGAAGACATAGTTCGCCAAAATTGGGCTACTTATGATCACCAGTGGGATTTGGGGTGGATGATAATGATACAGAAGCTTGGAAGCTCCCCTAAACATGAGAGACTGACACAGAGGCTATGGAGGACTGACTGGTCCTCAAAGGGAGGGGTGTTTCCTTTCTCTCCCCTTCCCCTTCCCTTTTTTCCTTATTAGCACCTTCCTAATACAAGTTTTTCTAAATCAACAATTCTGAATTTTTTTTTCTTATTCCTTAATTCTCAATTCTGATTTAATACTTTTTTCTTATTTTAAAAACCTTTTATAAACTCTAAAATCTGATTTTATTCTTCTTTCTTTTTTTAAAAAGCCTTTCATAAAATCTGAAATCTGATTTTATTCTTTCTTATTTTAAGTGTTGCCTATGAAATAAAGTCCTAGCCTAATTATAAATAGATGATGATGTGCTTAGAGTGAGGGGTTTTATTTTTGATATTTGAAATCAGGTTTTAACTTTGATATTTTTCAGTTCGAGGGTTTTATTCGACGTTGAGGTAGTGCTTTGGTTGTCCCTGGTCCGAGGCGTTGATTGTCTCCACGGGTTCGGGATGTGCTTCGACTGTAGCTCGACCCGACGAGATATTTATTTATCCCTCCACCCTTCTTGCTACTGTCCGCCCGCTTCCCAGCCCTACAGCAAGCCACCACACCTCTTCTTCAACAACTGCCGGCTGCTTTCGTCCCTTCAACTTGTTGCCAGCCTTCTCCCGACAAGGCCGCAGCTCCCCATACTCCATCCCAACACGCAGCCGCCCTTCTTGTACAACCCAACCTTGCTTTCTACCTGCCCATAATTCCTCTCAGCTTGCTGTCCAGGCCTTTCCCATCTCTGCCAGGACTTCCCCGTTCATTGTCCAACCTCGAAAGTGCTGATAACCTTCCCAGTTGTTGCCCCACCTTCCCAGCTTGCTAACCCACCTTCCCAGCTTGCTAACCCACCTTCCAACATACCTCCCAGCTAGGGCTGTCAAAAAAGCTCGTTGTTCGCGAACAGTTCGTGTTCGTTTATGAGTAGTATTGGATCCAAATAGGGCTGTCAAAAAAGCTCGTTGTTCGCGAACAGTTCATGTTTGGTTCGTCAATGAGTTCGTGTTCCGATTCCGTCGATAAGTAAACGAGACAAACACAAACAAATTTTTTTCGTTCGGTTAGTTAAACGAACCAAACACGAACAGTGGTGCGTTCGTTCGTGTTCGAATCTTTATTGTTTGAAATATAAAATAATATAAAATAATTATATATAAAAAATTTATTATATTTTAAAACATTAAATTTTATAAATTATAATATATAATAAAATAATAATAATAATATATTAATATACTATAGTAGTAATATACTAATATAGATATTGTATATTTATATAATATAAGTTATATAATTAATATATAATATTATTTTTATATATTAATATTAGGGATGTCAAACTGGCTCGTCGTTCGCGAACAGCTCGTGTTCGGTTCGTGTTCGGCTCGTTCGTTAAGAAACGAACACGAACTTATTTCAAACAAACTAAATTTTAAACGAACCGAACACGAACACAAGCTTTGTTCATTTGTGTTCGGTTCGTTTACACCCCTACTCCCAGCTGTCCAACAAACCTTTCCGCCACCTTAACCTGTTGCCTCCCTCCTCCAGTTCACCTTCCAACCCTTGCTGACCCCTCTCCCACATTCACACTTGTTGTGCCCTCTCCCACATTCACACTTGCAGTCCCCAAGCCTCCGTATCCACTAGACCAAAATCCACTGCCCTTGGGATACACTTTTGAGGTGTTGTCTTGCGTCTTTATATTTGTTTGTCGTTTATTTCATGTTTTGAAGAGTCGTTGTAACTGATTTAAAATTTAGTAATAATATTTGTGTTTCTTTTGTGGTTTGGGCTTCCTTCTCCGGTTTCATGATATATATTTCTTTTGAAACTTGTATGTTAAGGCAACCCTTGGAAGCAACCCATGGAAGTTTGGTGTCATTTACAGCATTCTGCAACATTCAATTTACGATATAATCTTGATCCTCATAATGGTGATGATGCACTTGTCTATAGCTATAACCTGCTCGATCGTGTTTAAAGTGAATCATTTATTGATTTTTTTATACTCATTTAATATCTGATTTTTAGTTAACTTGGTGTTTCATTCATAAGCTTTAATACAAAATTGATGCTAGCCACTCATAGGTTTTGGATTCCTAATATAACTAACATTAATAATTTTATAAAGAAACTATGATCATCCCCTCATAAAGGCAAAGTAATTAAACGAATGACAATCTGTGGGATATTCTTAAAAGACATAGAAGGCTGCATCTTCTAAATTTGTTATTTTATTTTTTTTGAAACATCAGAGAGGATAGGTTGATAATTTTCTTTGCGCGTGTTTTTTTTCCTTATTGCACAATCAGCATTTGATTTTCACAAATACCATATAGGGATAAAGGTATTTCTTTTGGCCATTGATCAGCGATTGAATAAGCTTGAGTCTCCAAATAATGAAGAAGTTGAAAATGCTCTAGAAGCAGTGGGCCTCATTGGATCTTGTAAGTTTGTTTACAGAGATGAACATTTGTGTTGATTTTTGATAAATTTGTGTTTTTCATTCTGATATTATTTTACTTTCAACTTACAATCACACTTCATCTGCTTGTGAAAATATGGCCTGTAACTTATCTTTCCTGAGATTTATTATTGCCTTCTCTTCTTTATATAACAATGCACCTAATGTTTTAAAGATGTATATTTTGACTATCAATCAAAGCGTGTCCCACACTATAATCTACTGGCATCCAACTAATTTCATAATTAATGTTTTTTTTTCTTTTTCTTTTTCTTTTTTTTTTTTTGATTTTGTATTTTGATGCTATGGTAGAATCCTTTTTTTTGTTGAATTAAAGGATTTCAATTTTTTAAATTTTTGCTTCTGTTCTTTAAAAATACTTTATTTGCGTTTCAAGGCAGGCTAATCAAAATGATTTATGAATATATAGGTCAACTTATTTGAGATAAAATATTATATCTAGCTTTTAAGCGATTGTGCTTTTGATATTACGTTATGAAGTGTTCCAATTTGGCAATAAATTTTTTTTTTTTCTGTTCATGCTCGCATAAATTATGGGATTGCTCTTGCAAATCATGATTGCAGTTTTTATTTATTTGAAGATTGAGAAGTCATATGGCAAAAGGATCAATAACAGCAAACAAGGATTTCTATGTGGTGTTAAAGATTAATAAAGGAATTTGGATGTTGTAAGATATGGAAGGAAGTTTGAAAACCTGAAAATCAAGGTGTTAGCTGTTGTTTGGAAGGAGCGGCTGGGAAAAGTGATGGCGGCTAGATAGAAAGTATAGAGACATGGAGGAGGATCCATCACATATTCTCGATCAATCTACAGAAGCTCCACTTGAAGGAGAAATTTTACAACACTCCAAAGTGAAGAAAATCAAAGAAAATAGTCTTCATTGGCATAAAATCAAGCCAAAGTTCCCTACTAGTTTTCAAAGCAACATATTTATTGTAAGGAAGCAAATTTAACCATTATTCTAAAGCAAGTAGAGTTCCCTTATGTCACGACTCGATCCGGTGAGCTTGGAATTGCCAATGCGGGAACTGACAGTTGAACGGAGGAAACATATCTAACAGTTTTATTTTTTTCTCAAAAATAAAATTCTAAAACACAAAAGAGTCATTTTAAATCATAAAACTTATATTTACAATAGATTATTCATATTTAAACATTTACATTTATACAAAAAAAAAAAAAAATACAATGCCTATTAGTCCGTGCTTCACGACGCCTGTACGCGTACTCTCTAGGGTTCATCTAGTCTACAACTGATTTTCTGTAAAAATATTAGTAACTAAGATTTTAAGTTAAACTATTTAGTGAACAATTATTTCTAAATTATAATAATTCTTATTTTAAAATATTTTTATAAAAACAGTAAAATCTATGCAGTAAAAAAGTTGTAAAGTAAATAATTTTATTTTCTTTTATTAATTTAGGTCTCACTGTTCATATTTGGGAGTCATTGTATAAGCATATACTTCTAAAAAAAATTTGTTTAAATATTTCCAACCCACCATAAAGGCAGTCAATCCATTTTCATTTCGTGCATGCATACATTGCATTCCTCTATCAATATCATTCAGGGGTGGTTCCCATATGCATGCATAGTTCATACTTTATTCATTTGTATCTTGCATTTAATATCCAAAAGGAAATATAGACTTGCATTTTAAAAGTAAAAGGAAAATAGTAAAAACATGCGTAAATCAACATAACTATTGTAAATTAAAAATATATTACCCACATCAACAATCTCGTTTGCTATCCTTTTTCTCAGGTTAGTCTAGTCCTTATGTACACCTATGATACCAATTTAAATTTAATTACCTTTTTGTTCAGTGCTAATCTACTCTCCTAGCTTCTAAATTTTTTATCATTAGTTTCATAATTTATCTATTTAATTAGCAATTTCTTTATGTATAAAAAAATAAAAATATTTATATGTGTCAACTAAATATAGATATATATCAGAATATCCAAATTGAATTTTAAGTTAAAGCTTCTAACAATTTTCCTTTTTTCATATCTACTTAATGTCAACTTATCTATAACAAAATTTTAAATTTAGGATTCTTAATTTCCTTTTTAACTTTGCTTGAAAAGAAAAATATTAATTAATCTTCGCAATTTAACTTTATACCTAAAATTTTCCTCTCCCCTTTTCTGTCTTAGCTTTCTTATTAATCACCTAAAATTGTAAAAATCAACATGAAGATTTTTCTTAAAATTATTTTAATTTATTAGAAATTATATTTCATAACTTAATTTAAGTCAATTACAATTGATAACTTACGGAAACTTAATATTTTAACTTTTTAAACCCTCTACCTACCATAAGCCATTCAGCCAAACAAATAAGGATTCAATCGATTCCTTCACACATGCGAGAAGGATCTCGTTAGCCTTCCCTCCTCTCCAAGTTCTTAGTTGAGCTTCCTACAAGCCGCACGAGTTAGCCTTCCTGTTTTGCGGCTGCACGATAAGGATAATCTCGCCTTCTTCCCTGCGAGCCACACGACAGTTAGGGCATGAATGTCTTTCCCTCCTTTGCTCACAGGGTTGAGGGATCGTCAACGACACATGGGAGAGAGTATGGTGAGCCGTTCGAGCACTCCATGTAGTCGATCGAGCTTCCCCTTCTTTTTCCTCCCTTTCTTTGCTGCTTGTGGCACTCAACCGAGCCACTCGAGCTCCCTTCATGCGAGGAAACTGTTGCACAAACTCTCCCTATTCCCTGGCTTGATTACAGCCTTATAGGTTACCCCTTTGGATGAACCCGTCTGGATCCATGTGGCTGTTGAAATATGACAAATTCACATTTACTTCAAAATCCTGGATTCTCAAATAGTTCATGCCAAATCTTTAGGATATTGGTTTTCTTCTCAGGGATCGAATGAAATTTGTGTGACCCCTCCGGATGGTCTCCTCTGGAAGACAGCAAGCTTCAGTTGCAGTTGGAGGAATTCTCACTGTATATCCTCCTTAGAAATCTCCTAGAAACTTTTTTGTAGATTTTTTTATAAAAGACATTGTGTCATTTCTCCTTGATTATACTTCCGACAATTGTCTCTACAGTGGCGTGGTTGGTGTTTTTGGGTTTAGGTAGGTGGAAGAGGGTGTATAGGGATGATGTAGGGCGGGAGAGAAAATATTTTGGTTTTTGGTTTGAAAAATCAGCAAAGTGAAGAATTTTTTAGTAGGGTTACTCTAGCTCTGATACCAAATGATATTTGAGTTAACCCAAATAACAACAAGCAAATAACATTTATACTGAAAAAAAGCCACTGTGCAGCACGACATTGAAAGGTAAACAACTAAAAGGACATGATAATCCCAACTAAAGCGGTATCACAAATGTGGTGACTGGCGGAGGGTGGTTGTAGGTTGTAGTATGAAGGGGCATAAACAGGGGAGCAGTAGGGCTGGTGGTTGATTTGTGGTGGGTTGAAAGGGGAAGCAGGTGGCTACAAGGCAAGGAGGTGCAGGACTGCGGTGGTGAGATGGTGGATAGACAGGCCGGGGAGATGTCAGCTAATGGTAAGGTGCAGATAAGGGGTGGGAGGCTTCTGGCAGGACAACGGTGGAATCCTGGAAGCAAGCTGATCTGGAGTAGGCAGTATGTTATGCGGCTAACAGAAGGGAAAAAGGCGACAGGTTGGAGGAGTAGAAGAGTGGTGGGAGAAAGGGTTATAGGGAAAGGAAGATAAGCACCACCATGGGATGAGTTACAGCCACAACACCTTCTCATCGTTGGTTACAACCCTCTGAGGGAAAATTTGGAGATATGAAGTTCTCTCGACAGGAAACAAAAAACATACGGGAACCATAGAACACACAAAACAACCTATACATTTTATTAGGCAGTTAAGGAGTGGCTCACTGCTTCGGGGCAACACTTCTCGAATGTGGTTTTGTTTTAGGTGGAGTGTTTTGTTTAGAGATTTCTATCAGGATAGCCATCGACGTCTCTCTTCTCTTTCTAGGGTAGCATCTAACGAAAAGAAGGTCCTCCAGCTGTAAGTCACCAACTCTCTTCCAATAGCTTTCCCTCCATCCATCCGCTCAATCCATCCCACCAACCACTAGGTTCTTGCTCTACTGTCTTACCCTTTCCATAGCCCATGCTTCCCGTCAACCGCCGCACCATCCCGCCAACCTATGCCAAGTTTGGGGCCGTGTTGTTGTTTTTCTTGTTTTCAAGTGTCATCGTTGAGCTCTTTCAATACAAAATAAAGTATGATTTCGCTCTTGGTTTGGGTTAACTCTGGTATTAATTGGTATCAGAGCTAGTCTAACCCTAGTCCTATCTTGGGATTTCTTAGCAATTGCCCCTACCCAAGCCACCTCCATCAAATATTTTCTTTCATATCCCTAAATTTTATTCGAATTTTGACTTAACTCTAATTTTCTCCCTGCTGATTTTTCAAAATTAGCAACTCTACCTGTAATCAATCTCATACACCCTCTTTCACCTCCCAAACCTAAAACCTGGTCATGCCTCTAAGAAGTTAATAGCTGGAAGCTTGATCGGGGGGAAATGAAATGATGTCTTTTTTTAGGAATTCGCAAAGAAGAGTCTAGGAGATTTTTAGGAAAGATAGGTAGTGGGAAACTTGCTAATTACAATAAAGGCTTGCCACTTTTGAGAGGAGGTAATCCGAGGTGGTCACTAGTAACCACAACTGTGATTTGCTAAATCGAAGGTATGGAGTGAATCTCTTCTACCATGTTGATTCCAAGGATGAAGAACCTCTACATCAAAGATATGAATTGGAATATCTGAGAAGCCATAATTGGGAAATAAAAGTAGACTTGCCAAATTTTGATGACCACTTGGATTGAGGTGAGGTCATCAAGTGGCTCTGGATTTTGGAGTGTTTTTGAGTGTCAGGACGTCCCCCCAAATAGATAGTGAAACTAGCTGCCGACAAGTTAAAGAAGAATACATTATTTTGGTAGCAAAATCTGAACCAGTGTGAGGGAAAAGACAAGATCACTATCTGGTCTGAGATGAAACATGAGATGCAGCATCGGTTTCTACCTGCTCACTACAGACCAAATGTTCAGACCCCAAGTTCAAACATGGCGAGACACATCGTCGGGCCACCACCACATCTTACGGACATGATTCAATCCTAGGATCTTACTGTCGGAGAATACTCAATGGAACATCCAAGCCATTCCCGCTAGACGAGAAACATATTTTGAGTGGAAAACAGATGGAATCAACCAACATTCCCAATTTCACCCCCGCTAGGAAGTGTTTCAAGTTCCATGAATTTGGGCATATTGAATCAGAGTGCACAACCACGAGATGAATCTGTTTAACTGAGCAAGGCATTGTTGAAAAAATAGGTAATGACATAATAGACACTTAAGAAGATAAGGACCTAAAGGAGGATGCACATAGTTCTTGTTGAGCCCGTGGGAGAGACTTTGTCGGTCTTGAGTTTGAATAACCGACACCAAAGACATGACAACCACACATAATAGAAATTGAGACCATTTAGATCTATAAACTCATTTCTGAGTTCTCTCTACTGAGAGAGGTCTAATATGCTAGAAGTAGAAGCCTTTTGTGTCATGTATGGAAGATTACGTGGAGTTATTCAGATGTTAGATTCAATTTAGCATGGGACCCATCTTCAGATGGTCAAATAGGAGTGATGAATCCCAACTTTGAAATTTGTCTTAGGAGTTTGATGGGTAAAAAATTATCTAATTGGATCCAAGTAATACCAAGAAAGAAGAAGTTTCTTGTGAGTAATTGCTAATGACAATGGTGCAGTCTGTCACATTTCATTGCAGAGTCGATTTCTCTTCACATATGGGTTTATCAGTTACTTTCTGTTGAGTTTGAGATGTGAAAGAAGAAGGTTTCAGACTTAAGAGCTCTGGAGCTAGATTGCAAGAACCTACATCTATATGTAGCTCTATGTCAAGATATGCCAAGAGATTATACATATTTATTCTATCAAGACGTGATATGGAATGTCAATACACAATCAACCTACCAGGGCCTATAATTTCTTTGCTACCTTAAACCTGACATATTTGTCTCTATGTTACGAGGAGCCAGAAGCTTCAACGAATGAATTTAAAATTTCCCTAACCCCAGGAGATTGACATAGGGCTTGGGGTTGAATTGAATCATGTCCGTAAGATGTGATGGTGGCCCGATGACATGTCTCGCCATTTTTGAAATTGGGGTCTGAACATTTGGTCTGTAGTCAGCGGGTAGAAACCGATGCTGCATCTCACGTTTCATCTCAGACCAGACAATGATCTTGTCTTTTCCCTCACGTTGGTTCAGATTTTGCCACCAAAATAATGCATTCTTTTTTAACTTGTCGGCATGGTTGAACTGACCCTACAAAAGATTTCTTTCCATAGAGCGTCTTGGTAGAATAAGTAGCCATCAGTTTTTGGCACAACTAAAATTGGAACTACACGTGGATTAGTATTCTCACGAATTAAGCGTCAAGCCATTAAATTTTTAACATGCTTTTTTCTCTCATTCTCAGCTAGGCGTATCTGATAAACATGCATGTCTGGAAGAACTGATCTTGGAATAGAATCTATAGCATGTCGACTCTCACTCGGTGGCAGCCACTTAGGAGTTAAGCTGTTAGTCAGAACATTCGACAACTCCTTTAAAAATGATTGCCCTTTTTTTTGGTATCGGCTTCTCAGACTCATTACCTTTTATGACAATCAATGTTAATCTAGTTGGAGTCTCTTATGGGCTATGATTGACTCCTTTTTAACGTCTCCATCCTCTCCTGTATCACCATCCATTTTTTCAACTGCTCCTTGCTCGGTGAAAGAGATCATACTCTTGTTTGTGCAATGATAAATTGTGCGTAAAACCGTATCATTTGAAGCACTTACTGGTTGGGTCAAATTTGAGAATGTTGATTGGTTCCACCTGTTCTGTTCTCTGAACTAGTTTCTCCTCAAGTAGGGTCAACTTGGATATTTCTCTGATTGTACTCTTGTTGTATCATCCTGAGGTTGAACTTTGCTTGTAAGATATGGTGTTCAGTCATTATATTGTCACTCCACCTTTGAAGCTGGGGTTTGAACATCATGTAATGCCCAACATAGTTTTAATTAAACCGCATTATTATGATCTCAGTCCCCTCAGATTATGATTCAATATATTTCCCATAGGATCCACTAGCCCACATTTCAACATAAGCTACTTGAATTCGGTTGTGTACTCTAGTGAGAGATCTCGTTGCTACAACTGATGAAGTCTTAAGAACACGTCCTATCAGTAATGAATTGGTAGGTACTTGCACTTCATCTTTCGTTTCATTTTGGATCGGGTAGTAATTTTACTCCTCCTTTGTCATATCTTATTCAACTTAATGGAGGCTAGCTTCACCATTCTGTCCGATGGAATATCCTGTCATTCAAATATCTTTACTAACTGGAGCTTCTCAATAAAATATTCCAATCCATGCGAGTGTCAAAATCCAACAAATCCACTTTTAATTTAAGATCCAAAATTTTCTTCTAATACCCCATGCCAAATCTTCGAGATAGTGGTTCTTCATCACTAAAAACTGGCTGGTGGAAAGGATTCACTTCATCCTTCGATCTGGCAAGTCACTGTTGTGGCTACGGGTGATCTCTATGAATAATCTCCTTTCGAAGGTGGCAAGCCTCTATTACATTTGGAGGATTTTCTGCTGCACGTCCTCCGTGATGGTTTTCTGAACGTCTCGTTGAAGGTTTCTCCTTGGCGGCATATCTTGTTCTTCCAATCGAATTTGACATAAAAGTAAAAGGTGAAAGCTTGGTCGGGAGTTTAGGGTTTGATGGAAAGTGTTGGGGTGACATTTTGGTGGTGGAAAAAGTTTGATATTGAAAGCTTAGGTTTTGGGCTAGGAATTGAGATATGAATGATTTTGATTTTTTTTTAAATTTATTANTTAAGGATATATATATATCAAATTTCATGTGATTTAGTCGTGCGCGGTGCCCAAGCAAAATGAGTGTCCTCCTTAGGTAATTTCGACATTTCAGACGCACCGACGTGATCTGTTTTACCATCAGAGGTTGTTTTGACGAATTTATCGATTTGCGTGCCAATTTTCTCGTGCCGAAAATATGTCAATATGGGTGTCTCTTTCTACCAAAATTGGTGTCCCGGACGCGTTGGCGCAGTCCAATTTGTCGTCGGAGGTCATCCGGAGAAGTTCGCATTTTCATCCTTCCTCTTGGCTTAATTGAAGTCCGATTTCATGCAACAACAACAACAACAACAAAGCCTTAATCCCACTACGTGGGGTCGGCCACATGAATCCT
>JXCR01130867.1:2429-22155 GCA_002079205.1 Phalaenopsis hybrid cultivar | reverse complement strand
ATCTGGTTCAACAACTCCCTGTTGCTGGGGTCACTTGAAGTAGGCTCACTAGGGGTTCTAGATGTAGAAGGAATATCCATGGTCTGTCTTCCAGATCTCCAATCAACATGAGACTCATAAGTCTTGATGTTGGCAGACTCAATGGACCGCTGAGGCTCAATCCTCTCCTCATTAGGTCTGAAATCAACTCTTGCATGCTCACAAAGTGTGTAAATCAGAGCAGGGTGCGTCAATCCACCTGTGGTCTCTCCCAGAGAAAATAGATCGAATGTTCATATAAATGATAGAGCCTACATTTATATCCATCACTTGCTGAATACAGTAGTTCAGGATGGCTCTATCCTTGGTCACTTCACTATGATGATTCGTTGGAATTATCCTCCCAGAAATAAAATAGTGTCAGGCTTTAGATACTACATTTAACATAGAAAGGGAAAAGATAACTTTAACTCCATTTTTTATTTTCCAAGCCCCTTTCTCACTAGTCAGAAAAAAAAACTTCATCTAAAGCCCGAATTGTAATAGAAAAAGAATGATACTAGCATCTATACACATCTTCTACAGAATAAAACTCATTTATTTTCTTTGGAGTAAATTTTACCCTTTTTCCACGAACAAATACATAATCATCAGAAGCTTCAGGAAGGTTGGCATAAAATTCCATTACAATCCCAGCTATCGCATCGGCAGTAAAATAGCAGAAGTTTTGCCATTTTCGAGCAATAATCAAAAGTTCAACTTCTCCTCCTGTATTTTTAAAACCTCAGTCTTGAATTAATTTATTTTTTTTTAATAAATGCTATGAAATCGAGCACTAGCTCTAAAGCTTACAAATCTCTGCTCGTCATATTCTACTTTCTTTTTGCTCGATCTAGGTGGCATAGGAAATCTAAGAAATTTGAAAAATCCAAATAAATTCTAAAATTCCAAAAATCAAAATGTAAAACATTTTAAACTTCAAATCACTATATAAGAGTTCATCACCAAAGAATTTTCTCAAAAATTTTTCATATTTTTGGATCCATACAATGTGAGATAAATCCTTGGTGAAAATAAAAAAATTTTAGTTTAAAGTGTAGCTCTTACCTAGATAAGATGAAATCCAAAGTTTTTTAGCCTCTAAATTGCCTCAAATCCGACCACAATCAAGCCCTAGCCGCCCAAACCGAAGGTTGAAGATGACTTATGCGTAAAAATGGTGGCCATAGTAAAATTATGAATTTTTAGGGGTTAAAATCTGCTGTCGGGTCGAGGGCGCCGTCTGCATCGATTCCAGCGCCGTCGGCTTTGAAGGCCTGAAAATTTCATATTTTGATTTTTTTTTATTTTCAATTTTCTATCAACTTTCTCCAAAATTTTTCAGTATTTTAAACACAAATTTTTATCTAATAATAATTCATAAAATAAAACATTTCACCAACACAAATTTTTACAAACAAGAATAAAGTAACTTTTATATATGAAAGTACACTTTTTACAAATAAATTTTTTTAATTACACAAGCACACATATTAAACAAACTAGTTATAAATCAGCGCCAAAATCAAGCTACAATACTAAACGCTGTCACAAAACTATACACACAATCAAAGTTCAGGTTCTAAAGAAAAAAGCAAACTAAACCAAATTAAATCCACACAATTACAATAAATTTATATAATGTTCTAAATTAGATAGAGAATTTAAAGTCTTCAATTATTACACCTCTTCTTCAGTGATTTCTCCTCCTCTGATATCTCCCATAGATTAGTAATGAACATATAAGTTGTAGAAGGATTGGTATGAGAATTAAACTATCGAATTTACTTTGATCCATCATTTTTCTTTAAACATCCGAACTAATACAGCTTCAAAAGTTCTAATGTGTTCAAAATTTTCTTTCATTCTCCAATCTATGGATCAAAAAAGTATTTAAGATCTCCTACTGAATTCATAATACTCTTAAATTCCCTTTCAATTTTCTTCAATTTCTTTTCCAAAGAAGCGAACTTCCAACTGTTGGTGCTATTAATGGAGTTGAAGCATGTAAAGATTGATCTATGATGGCTTCTAATACTTAATTTTCAATTCCACAATAATTCTCATCTATAGGATTCATGGGCTCCCAAGGTAATAAAGTCTTTTCCCAACTTTCATATGGAACTTGGGCTTGACTGCAAATCAAAAAGATGGTAGATGGATTCCTAAGTCCATAAATTGGTCCATTAGTAAGGATAGTCATAATAGAATTAAATATAATAGACACTATATCAATGGGGTTTTCCTTCGAAGATGTTAAGAAATATCTAATGACACTTCCTGTTTTGGTAGCCCCTCTTTCAGGGAAACTGTTGATACTTTATACCACGGCCATAGACAACTCTCTTGGAGCCCTCTTAACCTAAGTCAATGATGAGGGTAAAGAAAAAGCACTCTACTACTTGAGTCGTCACCTAATACCGACGGAGATAAGGTATCCACCTATTGTAAAGCATTGTCTGGTGTTAATTTTTGCTGCTCAAAAGCTTAAACACTACATGCTTTCTCATAAGATTACCCTAATCTCAAAAGTTAATCCGTTGCAATATCTGATGACCCGATCAACACTCTTCAATGATCTTATTGCAATTTGATATAACTTTTGTTCCCTTCCGTGCAATCAAGGGACAGATACTAGCAGAATTTCTTGCTGCACATCCACTGCCAGCTGGGTCCTCTCTCAACAATGAGTTACTAGACAAGCAAATACTACAAATGGAATTTTCCGGTGCGCAACGCTGGGAAATGTACTTCAATGGCGCTTCGTCAGCCAGAAAAGACAAAGGATCAGGCACAGTTATACCAGGAAAAGCAGGGATTGGTTTGATCTTTATCACGCCAGATAAGGGTATGTTGAGGTTCTCATACCACCTGACAGAGCCGTGCACCAACAATGAAGCAGAATATGAAGCTTTAATCACGGGGTTGGAAGTGGCAATCTCAATGGATATAATGAACATTAAAATTTATAGCGACTATCAACTCATCATCCAGCAAGTCGCCGGATAATAATAATTTTTGAAATCAAGATTAGCAGAGTACCAACAGTACACAATGAAGCTGCTGGAGCAGATCCCTGATGTGACTTTCTATTGGATTCCTAGGGGAGATATTGCCCATGCCGACGCTCTAGCAAAACTCGCTAAGGAAATGGCATGTCCCCCGGAGGATTCCATTGAAATCACAATACAAGGAAGATATGTCTTGTCACAAATTGACCTCAAAACTTTACACAAGCTCAGAAAAGAAGAAGTAATAAATACAGTTGCAAACATCAACGAAGATTGGCACAAGCCATTAATAGAATATTTTCATACTGGAAAGCTGTCAGAAGACAAGTCTGAAGCACATCATATCACAAGAAGGGCCATGTCTTACGCCCTGGTGGGAAACGTTCTCTATAGAAGATCATTCGACCAGATGTGGCTATGGTGTTTGAACAAAGCCGAAGCATAGAATATTGTCAAAGAAGTACATGCTGAATTGTGTGGCGCTCATCAGTCAGGGCCAAAAATGAAAATGAAGATCAAAATACTCGGATATTATTGGCCAGCAATGATGTCCGATTGCATGGATACAGTAAGAAAATGTCACAAATACCAAGTGCATGAGGTGGTCTTACACCAGCCTCCGAATGTGCTACACCCAACTATTGCCTCGTAGCCATTCGAGTGTTGGGGCATGGAAAAAATAGGTCTGATAGACCCTCCATCTTCCAAAGGACACAAGTTTATAATTGTCGCTACAAATTACTTCTCCAAATGGGCAGAGGGAGTATCATTGCGTGAGGTTGCGACACAACACGTCCTTCAATTCTTCAAAAGCCAAATTGTCTACCATTTTGGAGTACCGCGAAAAAAAATTTCCGACAATAGGATATCTTTCAAAAACACCAAAATTAATAATTTTGTCAATAGACACGGGATAGATTGGAGATACTCTACTATTTACTATCCTAGAGAAAATGTTCTGGCTGAAGCCTTCAACAAAATACTGGTACAGATTTTGATGAAAACACTGGATGAAAATAAAAGAGATTGGCACAATAAACTATTAGAAGCCTTGTGGGCCTACCAGACAACTTTCAGGACTCCCACTTAGTGTACACTTTATATGCTCGTGTACGGGTCTGAGGTCGTGCTATCGCTAGAAATCTAGACACCATCTCTTAGAGTTGTTGTTGCCAACCAACTCACAACAGGAGAAAGTGCAAAACTCAGATTTGAAGAACTAGAAAGTCTTGAGGAAAAACGACTAGAAGCACAACAACACTTGTAGCTTTACCAAACGAAGATGGTACAAGCCCATGACAAATTGGTCCGCCCAAGGACATTCAAAGTTGGTGACCCGGTACTTGTGCTCAAAAGACCTATTCTTACACGCCGCAAAATAGGTGGAAAATTTGAGCCAACTTGGGAGGGACCATTTATCTTTGAAAAGGTCTACACAGGAGGAGCCTACCAGTTAGTGGACTTCCAGGGCGAAAGACCCATGTTACCAGTAAATGGACGATACCTGAAAACCTATTACGCAACCTAATGCCACTTGCCTTCACTTGCTTTGAAACTTTGAAACTTTGAATGTTTTAGGTTATCTTTATGGGCCAAATGTCTATGACCGAGTCCAAATTTTGTAATTAACCTCAATATAATGAAAATTTTGAAAATGTCTATGACCGGGTCCAAATTTTGTAATTAACCTCAATATAATGAAAATTTTAAGAAAAATTTTAAACTTCAAATTTTCTCATTTCTACTTTTGAACTTAATATTCTACTAAATTAAACAAAATTCATACATAAAATAAACAATTCTCTTCACCAAAACAAACTAAAATTTACTTTAATAAATACTTTATTTTGTTCTCGTTCATGTCAAGTTTTGGCCCACTGACATTTTTCATGTCGTCTGCAGAAAAATGTCGGGATAGAGGCTGATCTTCACTTTCAAGGAAGACTGGAGCCTCACACTTAATGAGGAAATGGCGCCGCAGGGTGGCATCATAGACTTCAACATGGACTTTAACCAAGTTGATTTGGAATACGAAGGTCCTCTGATGAATGTAGTCAGCTGCCGAGAAAAGGAGGGATTGCCTTCACTGCTGAGGGTGGCCGCCAAAGACAATACATCACATAAAGGAAAGAACGTGATGATAGAGCAGGACCCAAGGGAGGGGCCCAGCCGTCTGCCATCCATGATAGCTACACCAGCCGAAGGCCTAGTAGCCGCCAACAATGAACGACTGTCAGACACTTCGCTTTGCAGGACTCAGTGCAGAATTGCCAGTCGCAGAAAACAAAAAGAAGCAAACAACTTACTCACCCCTATTTCTGAGGGGAATATCTATGATCCATACATGAAAGAGACTTCTTCTAGCCTACCCACCACAGATGAAGAACCGTGGTTCATCATAGAGCCAGAGACACCTTCAGCTTCAGATGCCTTATGCACGAGTTGCCTGACGTGCAACGCTGAAATACCTACTGGGACATCAGCCAAAGGGGTATTTGTAGAATGCCCGGACTGTAATGTCTTACAGCTACAATGCTACAACATTGGAGGAGTATACCTTCACAACCAACGGGTCTCAGACAGCATATTTTCTAATGGATGAGCCATATGTCACACTGGGGACAGACGAGTATATACCATAGAGTCCAGGGTCGTACATCCCTTTAGATGCTGAATCACATGTTCCAGATGAGCCAGCGCCACTTTGGGTTCCTGCCGATGTCTAGATGGGGGAATGCCCGCCACAGTTGCCGACTCCTAGCATGATGGAGTACTATAAAATAAGCAAGGTGAATAAAAGAGAATTTGAATTCTATGAGAAAGTCCAAGGAAGATTCGTCAACATACTGGAAGGCCTGGAGTTGTATACCAGGGTCTTCTCTAAAAGTGATGATAGAAGCATTCTTGACTGCATCTTTGACTTGAGGGATAGAGGCCGAGCAGGTCTTCTCATGGAAAGAACATACTCTGAGCCGAAGAAATGGATGAGAGGAAAAGGAAGAATCACCATTAAGTGCGGCTGCTATTATAATTTTACAAATGACAGACAAGGAAATTCGCCATGGATCCTCAGACATGACCAGGTAAATCCACTACCTTCTATAATAAAGTGGATGATCAAAAGGATGGTCAGATGGAACATACTGCCAGCTACCTGCATCCCAAATAGTTGCATCATCAACATCTATGACGAGGGTGATTGCATCCCTCCCCATATAGACCACCACGATTTTGTGAGGCCCTTCTGCACAGTCTCATTCATGAGCAAAAGAAATATATTATTTGGAAAAGAAATTGACATTGTTGGCCCTGGCGAGTATAGAGGAGCTGTAGAGATTCCGCTGCCAGTTGGTTTAGTTTTGGTCCTGAAAGGAAACGGGGAAGATGTCGTCAAGCACTGCATCCTAGGGGTGCAACACCGTAGGGTGTCCGTAACCTTTCGTAGGATGGACGACATCAAAGCACCATACGGATTTCAGCCAAACCCAGAACTGGAAGACTTGCTACCGTACGAGCTATGAGAGGGTTGTACCTCTAAGTAAATGCGAAGGGAATTCTTGTCCTAGAGCATGACTTAGAAGGTCTGCTCGATCAGGAGCTTGTCATACCTGATACAAATGTTCAAGGGGTTCACTTTTTTTTACAGCGACATGATATGTATCAAACATACTCAACCTACAATGTATACTTGGCAAGAGATGTTTTGGATGAACTTTGATATGACTATATATTGTACCTTTTTGAGACATTAGCCTATGTTTGATCTGTGACATCTTGATTGGAGGAGATTAATGAAGATTTCTCTCAGAAATGTGCCTTTTTGTCAATTGGTTTTTTGTGCGATGGATGGAAGCCACAAACTATGCGTTGGTTCAGAATTTCAATGAACGAAGAACGAAACAACGAACCTTTAACAATAAAATAAAACTCAAACAAAAATACAAACAACAAAACAAATTTCTTTTGAAAATCAACCAACTAAAATTAAAATTTTAAAGACATATTTTCAAAAATTAAATGTGATAAAAACAACAAGAAAAGAAAATGAATCTGTTGAGTGGATTCTCTCGGTTTCAGAGTTTCTTACTCTTTGTGTGCGCAGCACAACCATCTTTATCTGCATTAACTCTCTTCACATCCCCGCGAAATTTCACAATCTGCACAAAGCCCCACAAAACTCTATAAATTTTCTTCAACAAAATCAACCCTATCACATAACACAATTCTGGAAATTCAACACAATAAACTCTCTTTTGAGAATTTTCCCTATATTTCAATTCTCACATCTTCGAATCAGTACCTATATTTCTAATTCACTATATTCGAGGTCGGTATCTAAATTCCGACAATCTCTTTTGAGAATTGTCCCTATATCTCAATTCTCACATTTTCAAATCAGTACCTAAATTATGATTCACTATATTCAAGGTCGGTGCCTAAATTTTGACACCCTCTTTTGAGAATTGTTCCTATATTTCAATTCTCACATCTTCGAGTCAGTACCTAAATTCTGATTCATTATATTAGAGGTCGGTACCTAAATTCTGACACTCTCTTTTGAGAATTGTCCCTATATTTCAATTCTCACATCTTCGAATCAGTACCTATATTTCAGATTCACTATATTCTAGGTCGGTAACTAATTTCTGACACTCTCTTTTGAGAATTGTCCCTATATCTCAATTCTCACATTTTCAAATCAGTACATAAATTCTGATTCACTATATTCAAGGTTGGTACCTAAATTTCAACACTTTCTTCTAAAAATTGTCCTTATATATTTCAATTCTCACATCTTTGAGTCAGTACCTAAATTCTAATTCACAATATTCAAGGTCGGTACCTAAATTCTGACACTCTCTTCTGAGAATTGCCCCTATATCTTAATTCTCACATTTTTGAATCAGTACCTAAATTCTGATTCACTATATTTGAGGTCGATACCTAAATTCGGACACTCTATTTTGAGAATTTTTCCTATATTTCAATTCTCACATCTTCGAATCAGTACCTATATTTCTGATTCACTACCTTCGAGGTCGGTACCTAAATTCTGACACTCTCTTTTGAGAATTATCCCTATATTTTAATTCTCATATCTTCGAATCAGTACCTAAATTCTGATTTACTATATTTGGGTTGGTACCTAAATTCTGACACTCTCTTATGAGAATTGTCCCTATATTTTAATTCTCACATCTTCGAGTCAGTACCTAAATTCTGATTCACTATATTCGAGCTCGATACCTAAATTCTGGCACTCTCTTCTGAGAATTGTCCTTATATTTGAATTCTTACATCTTCAAATCAGTACCTAAATTTTGATTCACTCTGTTCGAGGTCGGTACCTAAATTCCGACACTCTCTTCTGAGAATTGTCCCTAAATTTCAATTCTCACATCTTCAAGCCTAAATTTTGATTCACTATATTCGAGGTCGATACCTAAATTCTGACACTCTCTTCTGAGAATTGTCCCTATATTTTAATTTTCACATCTTTGAGTCAGTACCTAAATTCTGATTCACTATATTCGAGGTCGGTACCTAAATTATGACACTCTCTTCTCAGAATTGTCCCTATATTTCAATTCTCTCATCTTCGAGTCAATGCCTAAATTCTGATTCACTATATTCAAGGTCGGTACCTAAATTCCGACATTCTCTTTTGAGAATTGTCCCTATATCTCAATTCTCACATTTTTGAATCTGTACCTAAATTCTAATTCACTATATTCGAGGTCGGTACCTAAATTTCGACACTCCCTTCTGAGAATTGTCCCTATATTTCAATCCTCACATCTTTGAGTCAGTACCTAAATTATGATTCACTATATTTGAGGTCGGTACCTAAATTCTGACACTCTCTTTTAAGAATTGTCTCTCTATTTCAATTCTCACATCTTTGAATCAATATGTATATTTTTGATTCACTATATTCGAGGTCGTTACCTAAATTTCGACACTCTCTTTTGAGAATTGTCACTATATCTCAATTCTCACATTTTTGAATAAGTACCTAAATTCTGATTCACCATATTCGAGGTCGGTACCTAAATTCCGACACTCTTTTGAGAATTGTCCCTATATTTCAATTCTCACATCTTTGAATCAGTGCCTAAATTTTGATTCACTATATTCAAAGTAGGTACCTAAATTCCGACACTCTCTTTTGAGAATTGTACCTATATTTTAATTCTCATTTTTGAATTAGTACCTAAATTCTGATTCCCATTTTTTGAGATCGGTACCTACATTCCGACTCTCCTTTCCTGAAATTGACACCTAAATTTTAATTCACCGTTTCGGAACCAGTCACTAAACTCTGATTCCTATCTTTGGAGGTCGGTACCCAAATTCCGACCCTCCCTTTCTTTTCGGGATTGATATATAAGTTTCAATTACCACCTCGGGGTCAGCAGTTACATACTGATTCCCATCCTCTGGAAATTTCTTAAAATTTTTACTCAAAATCTACTCTCTAATTCCTAGTAAGAGCCCCTACTTCTTGACTTGATCAAATATGCACCCACAAATTTCCTCAGCGAAAATAAATCACACACACAGCTCTACACATACTTCCAGGTAAGTTGAACTAGGAGTTTGTATTGGTTTTTGTTGATCTTATCGCTCAACGCCAATACGCGCGATATGCTTGCCTAGCACACCACCCTTATTGGGGGTCCATTTGTTGACCTCACTTTTAGTTGAGATTTAGTTTTTCCGCTTTAGTAGCCTAAGGTCTAGCCATAGGAGTTTCCTATTAACTATTCTTAAAAAACTAGAAAAGGAACCTTCACCATTAGAAATTATACCCTCTTCACTACTCAACTTGAAGTTCCACATATTTATCCTAACTTCTAGCTCTTAGTAGGTGGGGTCATTATGGGGGAACCCCAAGATGAGTCACCCTTAAGACTGCTGGACCTTAGGGTTGACCCTGGGTGTTGGTCTACGGCTTAAGGTACATAATTGTACTCACAATCACTCACAATCCTAAACTTAAACTTCTAGGCTTTGGTCCCTTAATACTTTTGGGAGACTCATCTAGGTGGTCCCCTAAACCCACTAACCCTTGGCTAGGGTTTAGCTAAGACCACTACATAGAGGACCCAAAATGGGGTTTCCATTGGTCCATGGCTTATTGATGGTGGATGGCACTCCAACTCTACCAAGATACCCAACCTAGTTTTTTACCCCTAAACTCCCCCAAATTACCTAGATACCTTTGGAACCCCAAATTTGGCCAAAATTCCCAAATTTACCCAAAATACCCAAATTGGTTCAAAAATCATTTCAAACACTTTGAAAACACCCAAACTACCCAAAATCGCCAAAATTTGCCAAATTACCAAAATACCCCTCCTTAGCCGAAAATTCCAAAAATACCAAAAAAAATCCTAAAAATTCCCAAAACCTCCCAAGTATTCCCAATTTCATTTTACTCAACTACCACATGACCCAATTTTGCCAATTTGACAATCTTTGACCAAATCCCCCAAATTGCCTTTTAAAGACCCATTTTTCCCCAAATCTACCTCAAATGTCTATCAAATTGGTCTAAATTTCCCTCAATTTCAATTATAAACTCAAATTCACCCTTGATATGACCAATCTAAACCAAAACCAAGCCCAATTTGTCCATCATTTGAGCCCAATTTTGATTTAGATCAAAGCCCCAATTTTGGCCATATGACCTAATCTCATCAAATTGAATGCCTTAACCCCAAAATTAGCACCCAATTTATGTTGAAAACTCTTCATGAGATCCATATTTACCATTTACAATAATAAATTTAGACTTGACCCAAGGCTAGCCCAACCTAGACCCAAACCTAGCCCAATATACCCAAATTGATCAAATTTCAAAATTCCTCCAAAATGACCATCCAATTAAACTCAAAACCACTTTCATCCTTCACCAAAATTGTTCCTTATGATCATATACACCAAATTCAACATTTATTTAGGCTAATTAACATCTCTAGCCTAGATCAAACCCAAATTTTGGTCATTTGCACCCACTTGGACCCATGCACTAAATGTAGCCTAACCACACAAAAGTCATCAAATTAACTCCACCACAGCCATTAGTTGGACCCTAAGACTGAGCCAAAACTCACCTAACCCAAGATAAGTGAGCCATGGACAAATGTTCCTCTAAATTAAGGGATTTTATGTCCATATTTGCTTAGCCTTAAGATCTTTTTGCTAGAACTAAACCTCAGCCCATTAAATTGCTGTGACATATTCCCTTGGGTTCTATGAACTCCTAGCCACCTCCCCTTGCCATGGACGACCGACCTAGTCACTAGAGATGCTAAAATCGAGGGCCAACCCCTCTTCAATTTCACCCAAATCAATCCCAGAGGCCACCTTACTCAAATCAAATGATAGAGCTCCTCTGCCCTCCACCTAAGAATCACAATACACCCAAACATTGGCCCTGAGAGCCACGCCTTAGTCATTTTTATAAAAACTTACATCTATGGCCATGAGAGGTGTGCTGAAAATTTCTTAGAGAGAGCCCCCAAAATTTCTCACAGAGCTTCTCTTAGATCTCCACAGTATAATCCAATCACATCACTGCCCTAATTCCTCATGTATAACCCTAATTTTGAGCTCAAAAATTAGGACAGAAATAAGACATCACTTAAAATTCCACCAAACTCCAATTACTTGTGCCGACACCTTCACAATAGCAAGAGAAGGAAAAGCCCCATAAAATCCCCCTCTGATAGAGCCCCTAACATAGCTCTAGACCAACACCTGAAATCAGGCTTGATCGAAATCATACCTAGGCCTTACACCAAGATTAGAGGCTCAATCCCTAGCCTCCTTGGACTCCAACGAACGTGCCAAGCATCTCTGATTGAAGCTTCCCTTCTCAAAGCAAAGGTATAAAACTCCTCCTCATCCCGAGCCTCTTTTGATTCTTCATTTGTTTGGGCTTGATTTCATGGCATCTTAATCGTATAGATATGTTCCTCTAGTATAGACGAGCATTTAAAAAAAAAAACTCATTCAATTTGGTTGAGAAACAAGGGAGATATCAAGCTTGAAAGATGGACAGTTCTTGGGCTAGGCTATCGGAGACGATGATGGAGCGTCGTTCGATCAAGCGTGTCTCGGATGGACGGCTAAGATGAAGCCTGATAGCGCTTCGGGACATAAACCGTGGGCCGAGTCAGCACTGAAGTGGATGGCGTCGTCGAATGGGAGCACGCCCCGTGGAGCTTCGGAGCTGCCTAGGATGATGTGGCGCCGTGCATTTAAATAGATAAATAGGGATTTAAATAATTCAGACCCTTAACTTCAAAAATCCATATCTTGGTGTAGAAAAATCACAAAAATAAAATAAAAATACTAACTTGCTCAGTGAACAGAGGAGAACAATGTGGAAATAATCTGAAGGCCATTTGATGCATGTTTTATTTTTAATTAATTAAACACTATTTTGAGTCTTTTGATTCTTCAAGCATATAGGCATTTCACGATGGCTTGAATTTTTAGCATATTGTAGCCTCTGTCAAGGGGAACATTCCTTGATTTTTTCAAAGTCATAGGAGACCTGTAGACAAAGATCCATATTTTTCAAGTTTATGCACATTGTTTCTCTTAAATTAATCATAATAATTAGCATTTTACTTAGAAAAATCAAAGAAAATTTTGAAAGGTTTACTATAACCAGGGAACCCTTAAGAAAGTTTCTCATGAGTTAAGTCATTTAAAATGCACCTAATCTTTACAAATCCTAAATCACTAAGATAATTAATTTTGGAAAATACAAACATCAAAATGACTTGATTTTTGATCTCCACTATTGTATAGGATCCATAGAACTCACCATAAAAATTTCAAAGCATTTTGAGTTTATTTGGTAACTTAAGTTGATTTTTAAAGATAAATATATTTTTTTGGCACTTAAATGATTTTTAAAAATCAAAATGTAACTCAAAAATTTATAAAAAATTGTTTCTTTGAGTTCTCTGTGATCAGGAGTGCTTTTTAAAAATAAAATGATATTTAAAATAAAAACTTGATTTTTAGCCTTTTTTTAATATTTAAATAATTAAAAATCCATAAAATCACAAAAATAATAAAATTCATGGAAACATTCTAGCTTGCTTCCTAAGCACTCAGGAATAATTGGGATATTTTTCCTGATTTTCTAAATAAAGATATTGAATTTTGAAGCTTAAAATAATTTTTAAAGGCTAAAAATAGTTTTTTTATTAAAATAATTCCATTAATTCAAAGAAAAATAAGAAAAATGTGAAATTTGTTTTTTTGTGTCCCTTGACATTAGAGAGATTTAATAAAAATATAAAACTTAGTTTTCCACATTTAAAATATTTTATAATTAATAAACACCCCAGAACTTAAAATAATTCTTAAAATTCAAATAAAATTCAAAAAATCAGGAAATTTGGTCCAACGGCTTCTCTGGTCTAAGTCTACCTCTAGTAAAAATTTCAAGGGATTAGTATTTAATTTGGTCAAGTTACAAATTTTCTTTGAAAAATCCTATTTTTGCATTAAAAATAAGAAAAATCACACTTTCTCCTCTAATGTCTCAATTGACCCATGAGTGAGGTAGGATAAAAATTCCAAAGTCATTTGGATTATATTTGATGAATTATGAAGTGATAGAGCCTTAGGGGCAAGTGTGTAATTTTGAAAATTTAGCCTTAATTAACATTTACGCCTAATTTCAGAAAGGGAAATGGGAAATCTTTGATTTTAATTAACATATTTAGATGTTTGAAAGACAAGAGGTTAACTGGTAGGAACCAACCTCACTTGTCCTAATTAAAAAAGATAAATTTGCAATTTCCTTAAATTACATAAATTTGGGAGTCTAGCAGACTAAATGATCCTAGATTTAGGGGTATGATTTTGGGTGTTAATACCTCACTAATTTAATACCCCCTATTTGATGAACAAAAAAATAAAAACATGAATCATCACCATCACTTATAAGTAAATTTCATTTGCAATGACTAAGACACTCACCAAAATCTTAAGGGCTTAATAGTGGCTTAGGCTAAATTAACTATCATTTAAATAAGGATTAGAAAAGTAAACATCATTGAAAATTAAAACATCTTTCAAACACTACAAGCTCAAGTCAAAATTTGGCTAAGTCTCTTAAACATGTCTCTTTAAGGGTCTTCACCCACATAATTATTAAATTGAATTACGAGTGATAGTTACCCTATTCTTAGGGATAATTGAGACATCAATGCTCACTGAGCACTAAGGGTACTTATAGGATGAATTATTAAGCAAGATAATAAGTTTAAAAAAACACGGGATTTTCCACCACGCAGCGAGAGAGTAGCACGGACTTGCTTCTTTCTCTAGATCTGTTGGATACCTCGGAGATCTACTAAACATAATATATTTTGCTTGACAAAATCATCCTTAATTAAACTCCTAAGAACCCACCAAGATATGACATAGGGTTTGGAAAACTACCAAAACCTTACTTTTTTTGCCTCTAAATAAATTGCCCTCACATGAATTTTAAGTTCAGGTAGTGGAACGAGAAGACTCATAAGGTACGCTTTTACAGTTTTCAACGACACCTTTCTTATACTTTTATGCTTACACAAATTTGCATGCTAAACAACGATGTCACCCTGCATGAAAACTAAAACTATCAAGATAGCCACAAAACCAAAACCAAAACTAAAACTAAAATCAACCAAGATAAAATTCACCACCACAACATTCAAAATATAAAATAACTCAAAATTTAATCACAAACATCACACAAAACTATAATTGCAACTAAATTAAGATGTCTCTATTGGATGATCGGGAATTCCTTGAAGGAGGTACCCTACGGTTGCTAACGAGGCTTCCTACGGTCTAAATGAAATTATGGAACTCATTAAGTTTAGTGTAGTAAGTTCATTTGGACTAAGTGAATCCAATAGAAAATAGTGGTGCCGGAACGAGGGAACCGTAGGATCCTAACCGGTGTCACTCTAATCAACTTTAACATGCACCCATAAAATTTAAAGAACTACAACCATATGGCCACTTGATTTGAGATCATAAATTGACACACTAGAAAACTCAAACTCATCACACCAAGGAGCATGGAGCTAGCATGCTGGGCAGCACGGCCATCTTCAACAGCAAAACCTGTCTTCCTCCGCTAAACCAATCTTCCTTCCTTAGATATAAGTCTTCAACAGCAAAACCTTTCTTCCCCAGCTAAACCAATCTTCCTTCCTTAGACTTAAACAGTTCTTCAATAGAAAAACCTGTCTTCCCCAGCTAAACCAATCTTCCTTCCTTAGACTTAAACAATAAATACATAGGACTTCAAGGTTGCTTGCTTATGCAACATAAATCCTCACCTTATCTTTAGGCCTTTGTGTAGCCCTGCTATACAATATAAGCCCTAACTCATAGGACTTTGAGGTTGCTTGCTTATGCAATTAAATCCTCACCTTATCTTTAGGCCTTTGTACAGCCCTACTATACAATATAAGCCCTAACTCATCTTAGGATTCCGAGGTCGTCGTTCGTCATGACCTAAACCCCCATATCTTCCAAGCTATTTGTGTGATAGTTTCACACGAATGTAAGCCCTTACTAATAAAATTGGTAGAATGAAACACCTAAATATTTCTCCTCAGAAATGAAGCAAAACATTAGGATAGCTTGGGAAGTCACCGGGGTTCTCCTCTGGATCCATGACATCCCCTAGTTCTTCCTTTTTGGGACTCTACAACAAAATGTACCAAATTTGAACCAATCCCCTTTCACGCCTCTACATCCAATCTCATTGAAAAGTCTTACCCTTTGAAACTCCTTGAAGATAATATTTCCTGATTTTTATCGAGAGTCTTCTTAGGTGAATATAAAATGTTCCAAATTTGAACCAATCCCCTTTCACACCTCTACGTTCGATTTTGTTGAAGAGTCCTACTCTTTGAAACTCCTTGAAGATAATATTTCCTGATTTTTATCGAGAGTCTTCTTAGGTGACTTTAGATTGAACCAATCCCCTTTCACACCTCTACGTCCGATCTCATTGAAAAGTCCTACCCTTTGAAATTTTTATTCTACAATAAAAATGTTCCAAATTTGAACTAGTCCCCTTTCACACATCTACGTCCGATTTCGTTGAAGAGTCCTACCCTTTGAAATTCTCTTTCACACCTCTACATCTGATCTCATTGAAAAGTCCTCCCCTTTGAAACTCCTTGAAGATAATATTCACACCTCTACGTCTGATTTCGTTAAAGAGTCCTACCCTTTGAAATTCCTTGAAGATAATCTTTCCACCTCTACGTCCGATTTTGTTGAAGAGTCTTACCCTTTGAAATTCCTTGAAGATAATATTTCTACTCTACGTCCGATTTCGTTGAAGAGTCCTACCCTTTGAAATTCCTTGAAGATAATATTTCTCATTTTATCGAGAGTTTTCTTAGGTGACTTTGGTCATTTAAGATGTAATTAACTATAGGGGCTTACCCTTATCGAGAGTCTTCTTAGGTGACTTTGGTCATTTAAGATGTAATTAACTATAGGGGTTTGCTTTTTATAGGAAGTATGTCTGAACCCAGCTTAATATAAGCATTATTTAATTCATTATATTAAATAGGGGATAGGAAGCATGTCCGAACCCAGCTTAATATAAACCCTATTTAACCCTTTATATTAAATAGGGGTTTGTCGGCAAATACAAAGGTTTCACAGACCAAACGGACGTCATACTTTCCTTAGTTTATTTGGTGACGTCATACTTTCCTTAGTTTATTTGATCGAGCCTCATCCTCAATTCTTGTGTTTATCCTTCACCTATTTAATCCTTTATATTAAATAGGAGAACTTGTCAGCAAATACAAAGGTTTCGCAGACCTAACGGACCATATATTCCTTAGTTTATTTGATCGAGCCTCATCCTCAAGTCTTGTGTTTATCCTTCGGGATGGATACAGGATTTGAGGTACAGCGCTCTTTCATTTAAATTATGAAAAATATGGGGTCAATTGATTTCATATTTTTCTAAAACTAAATATATATGTAAATTAAAACGTCCTTCCTAAGAGGGCGACGAGATTTTGATTCCAGTGACTGACAGCTTCTTACAGGCAACTCCTCCAACCAAAAATAGCACCGACATTGCTTTTATATTTTTAATTGTGAATGTTTGTTAAGTGCTTGTGCTTAGAAAATTTTCTCATCCAAGACTATTTGGAGTGAGAATTAAGTGTTATATGTACTTGTAATTATTTGCGAATGAAAATATACATTCTTTTGTGTGAAAATTTGTGTTACTTTTAACTTTAAATTGAATTGAGTTATATAGATAATTTTGAGAGAGAGGAGATTTAAAAGAGATGAAAATAGTCATTTAAGTGTTATGAGACCATTTAGGGGTGGTATACTTAGGCAAATAGTGCATTTTACTTAAATTTAAAAATCTCAAAAAATCATGCACTGGCACCTAAGCGCCACCTCTCGTGCTTAAGCTCGAAGTAACCAGAGAGGCAAGCGCCTAAGCGCCACTTATCCGCGTTTAAGCATCGGTTCATGAAAATCGGTTCACAAATGGTTAAAACTGAAAAATTAATACAAAAATCTCAATTTTTCACCCTCCCATCACGTTCAACCTCTCAAAATCATGATTTTGGAGAGCATGGGCACACTATTAAGTGGAGATTTCTTGGTGGAATCAAGAAAAAATTGCTAGATTTAGATTTCTTAAGGTAAGAGCTCTACTTCTATGTAAAATTTTTGGATTTTCACCAAGTATTTTGAGTACATTTGGAAGAATTTGAAAATTCACTATTCATGGTGAAAAATGAGGAAAAATCTATGGAATTTGCATAAGAAGTGTAGTTTATGCTTTTAGAAGTTTAGTTTAGTAGTTTAGAATTGATTTTTGAAGTTATTTTGGAATTTTATAAAATTGTAGAATGGAACAAAGAATGAAGAAGAATAAAGGAAAGAGCCATTTTGATTCGAGCAAATTTGTGAGTTTGAAAGCTCAAGATAGGTACAGTGATGCGTTGCAATCACAAAAGCTTATCCAAGAGCGTTGTTTTAAGAATCAAGGTGGATCTATGGAAGATCTGATTGTTTGCCCACAGTGAGAATGATTCTGTTGTTTTTCTGCTATTTCTGTTATATTTGTTGTTAGTGAGTTCTATGCAAACCTCTCTGAAGCTGAAGATGATAGAGTCATGGTTAGAGGAAAGTTGGTACCTTTTTCACCGGAGGTAATCAATTTGTTCTACCATTTGCCACCAGATACTTTATATTTTTATGCTAATTATAGTCCGACTGAGATGGAGATAGATGAGATTTTTTCTTATTTGACTGTTGGAAGTGGACTCTGGAAGATCACAAATGAGAGGAGAGTCAATTTTTCCACGTCAAAGTTAATTGCACCTTCGAAGCCATGACATTATTTTATTTCAGCCCATCTATTACCAATAAATCATCTCAGCAAAGTTACCAGAGAGAGAGCAACGTTAAATTATTGTATCCATAAAGGAAAGCTCATCAACATTGGAGCTTTGGTATATTAGACTATCATCAGTTCTACCACTACCGCTCCTACTGCAGGTCTGGGATTTGCTTCCTTGATCTTTTCTTTATGTGAGTAGGCTGAAGTGAAATATGATAGCTGGGAGGAAGTATTGTTGCCTCTAAAGCCTATTACAAATATAAATGTGAAAACTTATTCTGAACATTTTATTTTTGGCTGGAGATGAGGATTTTCAAGGATTTATGGAATGGAAATGTCTGTTGTTTCTACCTCTGCTACATCTAGACCATCTACCTCACGTGCTTCTACTTCTAGAGGTGAGTCTACTGAGACCCAAGATCAATTATTATAGAGGATGATGGACAATATTAATTATACCGCTGATAAAGTTTAGAGTTTAGAGCGTTTTGCAGAACATACTAATAGGAATAATAGAAGGAAAAATGATTATGAAGAGAAATTTCACTCCTCTTGGGAAAGCCTCATTAGGGATAACTAAGGAGTGCAATTTTCTCCATATCCTAGATACCATGAATATGAGCCTGCAGATGTTTGGAATAGCGGTGATTCTGAGAATGAGGAGTAGGACTAAGAGATTTATTTTTATGTTTGTATTATGTTATGGACTATGTAGTCTAGGCTTGCTACATTTGCATTTATGTGTTTATTTGGACTATGTGATGTGTGTTGGACTTTTATTTAATTGTTATTGTGATGTTTATGTTTTGTTAGTATTTTGTTTTAAATTATAGGGTAGTAACTGTTGTTATGTGTTTAGTACTGTGTTAGTTAGTCAAGGATTGAATTTAATTATATGTCTTTTGGAAGCTGAAAATCTTGCTAACTTTAGTTTTAAATTTTAAACTTAGAAAACTGCTACCCTATATTTTTCTTTTATCTTGTTAGTGTGTTTGTTTTTATGTTGAGACCGAAAATCAAAGTTAGTGTGTTTGTTTGTTTTTATGTTTGTACCCACTACTTAGAAGTCTACTGAATCTCTATATTTTGAATTGAAATGAAAATGATATAAAATTAATCAAAAATTAATTTTACTCCTATGTTTAGTTTTACACTTGTATACTTAGGATATAAAAATTCCTGTAAGCATGTTCTTTCAATTTTCATTCCTGCTTATATATATCTGCTGCTAAAATGTTTAATCTATTAAAAGTTTAAGTTT
>JXCR01130864.1:57442-93738 GCA_002079205.1 Phalaenopsis hybrid cultivar | reverse complement strand
CAAACACCATGAAACCACCTAAATCAAGCCATGGACCAAAGTTCCCCAAAATTAAGGGATCTTGTTTCCAAAAATGCACATGCTTAAGATATCTTTGCCAAATCCAAACACATTTGCATTAAATTGTTGTGATGGATTCCTATGGCAAAAATAACCTAAATCAAGCCATGGACCAAAGATAACCTAAATCAAGCCATGGACCAAAGATCCCCCAAATTAAGGGATCTTATTTCCAAAAATGCACCATGCTTAAGATATCTTTACAAGCACATTTGCATTAAATTGCTGTGATGGATTCCTTTGGGTTCCCTGAGCTCCTAGCCACCCCCCCTGGCCGACCGACCAAACTAGTGGCCGGAAAAGCCCAAAACTGAGAGCCACTATGACCAAATCAAACCTAGAGGCCAGCTCATCCAAATCAAATTGAAGAGCTCCTCTGCCCTCCACCTGAGCACCCCATTACACCTCCTAATTGACCATGACAGCCACTAGAAAAAAGGCCACCTCCATGGCCGTTAAACTAAGTGTTGAAATTTCCTTAGAGAGGCCTCTCCAACTTCACACAGAGCTTCCCTAAGATCCTTTCAATGCATTCCAACCATTTTCCCTCACCCATTCCCATTGTCGGAGCTCAATTTTGAGCTTGAAACCCTGCTGGAAACCAGGACAGAACCCAATACACCTCCACAGTCCATCAAACACAAATTAACTTCACCCACACCTTCACAATAGTGAAAAAAGCTAAAGCCCCATCAAATCCCCCTTCCACAGAGCCTCCACCATAGTTCTAGACCAACACTTGAAATTGAGCTTGGTCGAATTCAAACCTAGGCCTTACACCAAGACCAGGGACTCAATCCCTAGCATCCTTGGACCTCAACGAACGTGCCGAGCACCTTTGATTAAAGCCTCCCTTCTCAGAGTAAAGGTTTAAAACTTCTCCTCCTCCCGAGCTTATTTTAATTCTCCATTTACCTAAGCTTGATTTCATGGTACATTAACCATATGGATGTGTTCATCTCACTTAAACGAGTCCATAGGATCAAACCCGAAGTGATTTGATTGAATCTAGGCTGAGATCTTAGGATTGTAGGGTGGACGGGCACGGGATCATTCTATTGGGGATGATGACGGGGAGCCGTTCGATCAAGCGTGTATCAAATGGATGTGGGAGATCGAGCTGGACAGCGCTTTGGGCATAAACAGCGGGCCGAGTCAGCAGCTACGTGAACGGCGGCGTCCAACCAGAGCGTGCCACACATGCCTTCGGAGCTGCCTAAGATCTAGTCAGCACGCGCTATTTAAATAGATAAATAAGGCTTTTTCTTATTTATTTAAATACCCTTAACTTAGAAAATCATAACTTTGCCTATGATGTCCTAATTGACCCATGAATGAGGTAGGATAAAAATTTTAAAGTCATTTGAATTGAATTTGACAAATTATGAAGTGTTAGAGCCTTAGGGGCAAATGTGTAATTTTGGAAATTTAGCTTTAATTAACATTTAGGCTTAATTCAAGGAGGGAAAATGGGTAACCTCTAATCTTAATCAATTCATTTGATGTTTGAAACATAAAGGGGTTAATTGGTAGAAACTAATCTCACTTTCTTAATTAAGATTAATAAATTTCTAAATTATTAAAATTTTGAAGTTTATCGAAACCAATCTTATTTTCTTAATTAAGACTAATAAATTCCTAAATTATTAAAATTTGTAAGTATATTATAATTTCACTTTCTTAATTAAGTTAATAAATTTCTAAATTATTAAAATTTGGAAGTTTATTAAAATCAAATGATCCTGGACTTAGGGGTATGAATTTTGAAGTCAATAATTAATCAATTTAATACCCCTTTATTGATGATCCTAGACTTAGGGGTATGACTTTTGAAGCCAATAATTAATCAATTTAATACCCCTATTTGGATAGAATCCAAATCATGAATCCACCACTTAAAGCTTAACCATTTTCAAAACTAATTAAGACACTCACCTAGGTCTTAAGGGCTTGGTGGTGACTTAGGTCAAATCAAATCAAATTGAATGATCCTAGACTTAGGGGTATGAATTTTTAAGTTAATCAATTTAATACCCCTACCTTGATTTTCAAATAAAATTCAAATCATGAATCATGACAACTTAAAGCTTAACCCTTTTCAAAACTAATTAAGACACTCACCTAGGTCTTAAGGGCTTAGTAGTGACTTACGCTAAATACAAAATTGATTAAACAAGGATTAGAGAAATAAACATAATTATATCAAACATCCTTGAAACACCGCTCAGCCTAATTAGGATTAAAAATCTAGCTAAGTGTTCAAATTACACTAACTTGCCCCTTTAAGGGTCTTCACCAACATAATTCTTAAATTGAATCACAAGTGATAATTACCCTATTCTTAGGGATAATTGAGACACCAGGGTTCACTGAGCATTAAGGGTATTTATAAGATGAACCATTAAGCAACGTAATAAGTTTAAATGGACTCGAGGCTTTTTCACCAGTTGGTGAGAGGGAGGCATGGACCTGCTTCCCCCTCCTAACTTGTTGGATACCATAGAGGCCTATTAAACTTAATATTCTTCACTTAATGAAATCATCCTTGATTAAACTTTTAAGGACTCACCAAATATGACATAGGGCTAGAAAAATTACTAAAATTTTACCTTTTCCTGCTTTTCATAAACTGCCTTAACATGCATTTTAAGTTTCAGGTGGTCGAACGAGAAGACTCGCCAGGTACGCTTTTACAAGTTTATAGTACCGTCTTTCTTCTACCTTTTCCTTACACATTTCATTCTTGCATTTACCTACATAAACTTGCATGTTAACCATAACCATAACCTGAAACCAAAACTAAAATAAACTAAGATAAAATTCACCCCCACAACATTAAAAATATAAAATAACTCAAAATTTAATCACAAACATCACAAAAAACCACAAATTCAACTAAATTAAGATGTCTCTATCGGATGATCGGGAATCCCTCAGAGGAGGTAACCTACGGTTGCTAATGGGGCTTCCCACGTTTTTAATGAAATTATGANCATCTACGAGAGTATTTTCTCCCCTTGGGATACTATACATTGTCACAGCTAGAATCTGTTCTAATAACTTCATTGTATAGCGGCGATATTATTCCAATTTAAACTTCAAAATTCTATATTGTCCACAAACCTATTGAATGATCAATTGTGAATCTTTGTAGATATTAATGTCAGTTACTCCCATTGNAGAACTTCAACCATAGGGCCACCTGATTTGACATTATAGATTGACACACCAGAAAACTCAAACTCGTCGCAGCAGGGAGCTTGGTGCTTGCATGGTGGGCAGCTCGGCCATCTTTAACAGCAAAACCTGTCTTCCTTAGCTAAACCAATCTTCCTTCCTTAGACTTAAACAACAAAGTCATAGGACTTTGAGGTTTCTTGCTTAGGCAATGTAAATCCTCACCTTATCTTTAGGCCTTTGTATAGCCCTGCTATATAATTTAAGCCCGAACTCATCTTAGGATATCGAGGTTGTTGTTTGTCACGACCTAAATCCTAACATCTTCCAGGCTATTTGTGTAATTATTTCACACAAATGTAAGCCCTAACTAATAAAATTGGCAGGATGAATCACCTAAATATTTCTCCTCAAAACAAAAGCCAAACAGTAGGATAGCTTGGGAAGTCACCGAGGTTCTCCTCTTGATCCATGACATCCCCTAATTCTTCTTCCTTTGGATTCTACAATAAAATATTTTAAATTTGAACCAATCCACTTTCACACCTCTACGTCCGATTTCATTGAAGAGTCCTACTCTTTGAAACTCCTTGATGATAATATTTCCTGATTTTTATCAAGAGTCTTCTTAAGTGACTTTGGTCATTTAAGATGTAATTAACTACTGGGGCTTGCCCTTATAGGAAGCATGTCCAAACCCAGCTTAATATAAACCCTATTTAGTCCTTCATATTAAATAGGGGAACTTGTCGGCAAATACAAAGGTTTTGCAGACCAGATCGGCGTCATACTTTCCTTAAATTATTTGATCGAGTCTCATTCTCAAGTCTTGTGTTTATCCTTCGGGATAGATACAGGATTTAAGATACAGTGCTCTTTCATTTTAAACTATGAAAATTTGGGTTCGGTTTCATTTCATACTTCAACGTCCTTCCGAAGTGGGCGACGGGATTTCAATTCCGATGACCGACAACTTCTTACGGGCAACTCCCACAAACCAACCCAAAATAGCGACGACATATAAAAAGACTATACAAAGGCCTAAAGATAAGGTGAGGATTTACGTTGCGTAAGAAAACAACCTTGAAGCCCTATGACTTTGTTGTTTAAGTCTAAGGAAAAAAGATTGGTTTAGTTGAGGAAGACATGTTTTGTTGTTGAAGATGGCTGTGCTGCCCACCATGCTAGCTCCAAGCTCCCTGTTGCAATGAGTTTGAGTTTTCTAGTGTGTCAAGTTATAATGTCAAATCAGGTGGCCCTATGGTTGAAGTTCTTTAAATTTTATGTGGGCATGTTAAAATTGATTAGAGCGACACCGGTTAGGATCCTACGGTTCCCTCGTTCCAGCATCACTATTTTCTATTAGATTTACTTAGTCAAAACAAATTTATTAAACTCAACTTAATGAGTTCCATAATTTCATTTAGATCGTGGGAAGCCTCGTTAGTAACCGTAGGTTACCTCCTCCGAGGAATTCCCGATCATCTGATAGAGATATCTTAATTTAGTTGAAGTTGTAGTTTTGTGTGATGTTTGTGATTAAATTTGTTTTATATTTTGAATGTTGTGGCGGTGAATTTTATCATGGTTGATTTTAGTTTTGGTTTTGGTTCTGGCTATATGGCTATCCTGATAGTTTTAGTTTTCATGCAAGGTGGCGTTGTTGTTTAGCATGCAATTTTGCAGGCATAAAAGTACAGTATGAAAGTACAAGAAAGACAACGCTTAAAACTGTAAAAGCGTACCTGATGAGTCTTCTCGTTCCACCACCTGAAACATAAAATCCATGTTAAGGCATTTGTGGAGAGCAAGAAAAGTAAAGTTTTGGTAGTTTTTCTAACCTTATGTTATATCTTGGTGGATCCCTATTTGATCAATTAAGGGTGATTTTATCAAATGAAATATATTAAGTTCAGTAGATCTCTGAGGTATCCAACAGATCTAGAGAGAGAAGCAGGTCCGTGCTACTTCTCGCTGCCTGGTGGAAACTCTCGAGTTCTTTTAAACTTATTATGTTTCTTAATATTTCATCCTGTAAATACCTTTAATGCTCAGTGAACACTGATGTCTCAATTATCTCTAAGAATTGAGTAATTATCACTTGTGATTCAATTTAAGAATTATGTAGGT
Organism: Phalaenopsis hybrid cultivar; assembly: GCA_002079205.1. Lineage (NCBI taxonomy): Eukaryota > Viridiplantae > Streptophyta > Magnoliopsida > Asparagales > Orchidaceae > Phalaenopsis > Phalaenopsis hybrid cultivar. Next base: position 88,371 of record JXCR01130864.1, on the reverse strand, counting down.
GGAGACCCTTAAAGAGGCAAGTTAGTGTTGTTGGAACACTTAGCCAAATTTTGACCCTAATTGTGCTTGTAGTGTTTAAAAGATTTTTTAATCTCCGATGATGTTTACTTTCCTAATCCTTATTCAAATAAAATTTGATTTAGCCTAAGTCACTACAAAACCCTTAAGACCTAGGTGAGTGTCTTAATTAGCTTTGGAAAGGTGATCATGATTCATGATTTGTATTTTATTTGAACATCAAAATAGGGGTATTAAATTAATTAATTATTTACTTGAAAGTCATACCCCTAAGTTCTAGATTCATTTTATTTTAATAAACTTCCAAATTTTAATAATTTAGAATTTTATTAACTTATCTTTTAATGCGGAAAGTAAAATTGATTTCTACCAATTAACCCCTTGTGTTGCGAACATCAAATAAATTGATTAAAATCAGAGGTTACTCATTTCCCTTCTTATATTAAGCCTAAATGTTAATTAAGGCTAATTTTCCAAAATTACACATTTGCCCTTATGGCTCTATCACTTCATAATTTATCAAATTTAATACAAATGACTTTGGAATTTTTATCCTACCTTATTAATGGGTCAATTAAGACATTAGAGGAGAAAATGTCATTTTTCAAAATTTAATTTAATTTATATAATTATTTTCATGAAAAAATATGATTTTTCAAAGAAAATTCCTAACTTAAACACTTGAAATTTTTACTGGTGGTAACTTTAGACCAGAGAATCCTTTGGATTAAATTTCATGATTTTTTGAATTTCATTTAAATTATTACAATTATTTTCAATTCTAGAGTATATATTAAATATAAAATTTTTTAAATGAAGAGAACTAAGTTTAGTATTTTTGAAAAGTCTCCTTGAGGTCAGAGAACTTAGAGGAGAAGATTTTATATTTTTCTAAATTTTATTTGATTTATTGGGATTGTTTTAATGAAAACTCATTTTTAGCCTTTAAAAATTATTTTAAGCTTTAAAATTCAATATCTTTATTTAGAAAATCTGGAAAAATATTCTAATTGTCCTTAAGTGCTTAGGAAGTAATTTAGAATATTTTCATCAGTTTTATTATTTTTGTGATTTTTATGGATTTTTAATTATTTTAAATATTTAAAATAGGCTAAAAATGAAGTTTTTATTTTAAATATCATTTGCTGATCATAGAGAAGTCAAAAAAAAAGTTTTTATAAATGTTTGAATTATATTTTGATTTTTAAAAAATCATTTAAATGCAAAAAGTAATGTTTATCTTTAAAAATCAACTTGGGTTATCAAATAAACTCAAAACATTTTGAAATTTCTATGGTGAGTTCTCTGGATCAGGAAACATAGTGGAGATGAAAAATCAAGTCATTTAAATGTTTATATTTTCCAAAATTAATTATCTTAATGATTTAGTGTTCATGAAAATTAAGTACATTTTAAATGAATTGACCCATGAAATCATTTCTAAAAGCTTCCCTGGTCATGGCGGACCTTCCAAAAATTTCTTGAAATTTTCTAATCAATATGATAATTTCCATGATTATTTTACGGAAATAATATGGAAAAACTTGAAAAACGTGGATCTCTGCCAAATATAAGGTCTCATTTGACTTTGGAAAAATCAGAGAATGTTCCCCATGACAAAGGCTATATCATGTAAAAATCTTAAGCCAAGGTGATTGTCAATATGCATGGAGAATCAAATGATTCAAAATAGTGTTTAATTAATTAAAAATAAAATACACATGAAATGGACTTGAAATTTATTCCACATTGCTCTCCTCTATTCACTGAGCAAGAAGGTATTTTTATTTTATTTTTGTGATTTTTCTACACAAAGTTAGGGGTATTTAAATAAATAGGAAAAAGTCATATTTATCTATTTAAACAGCGCGTGCCACCTCATCGTACAAAGGCTCCAAGGCTCCACGGGGCACACTCCTATTTGACGCCGCCGTCCACGCCAGCAGCCACACGTCCCGTTGTTTATGTCCTGAAGTGCTGTCCGATTTCATCTTGGTAATTCATTCAATATACGCATGATCGGACGGCGCATTGAGAAGATCGGACGGCGCATTGGTAATCCATTCAAAATTGAGCTTCGACAATGGGAATTAGTGGAAGGAAATAGTTGGAATGCATTGAGAAGATCTTAGGGAAGCTCTGTGGGAAGTTTGGAGAGTCCTCGCTAAGGAAATTTCAGCACCCCTACCATGGCTGTGGAGGTGAGTTTTTATAAAAAAATGGCCATGGGGTGGCTCAGGGCATAAGCATGGGTGCATTGTGGTGCTTAGGTGGAGGGCAGAGGAGCTCCATCAATTGGTTTAGCTAAGCTGGCCTCTAGGTTTGATTTGAGTGAGGTTTCATGGGGGTGGCTCTCAGTTTTGAGCTTTTCTGGCTACTAGGCTGGCTGGCTGGCCTAGGGGAAGTGGCTAGGAGCTCAGGGAACCTAGGGGAATATGTCACAACAATTTAGTGCAATGATACCTAATTTTGGTAAGGACATCTTAAGCACATGAATTTTTGGAAATAATATCCATTAATTTAGGGTACCATTGGTCCATGGTAGATATCTTAAGCATGTGCATTTTTGGAAATAAGATCCCTTAATTTGGGGGACCTTTGGCCCATGGCTTGATTAAGCATGTGCATTTTTGGAAATAAGATCCCTTAATTTGGGGAACCTTTGGTTCATGGCTTGATTTAGGTGATTTCATGGTGTTTGGACTGGTCACTAGGTCCAACTAATGGCTGTGGTGGAGTTAATTTGGTGACTTTAGGGTGGTTAGGCCACATTTAGTCCATGGGTCCAAGTGGGTGCAAATGACTAAAACTTGGGTTTCGGCTAGGTTAGCCATGTCATATGACCCAATTAAATGTTGCATTTGGTGTATATGATTATAAGGAACAACTTTGGTGAAGAATGGGAGTGGCTTTGAGCTCAATTAAAGGGTCAATTTGAGGGAATTTTGAATTTTGGTCAATTTGGTCATGTTGGGCTAGGCTTGGGTCTAGCGTGGGTTAGCCTTGGGCTAAGTCCGAATTGATTGTTGTAAATGGTCAATAGGGACCCTATGAAGAGTTTTCAACATGAATTGGATGCCAATTTGGAGGTTAAGGCAACCAATTGGGTGGAATTTGGTGACTTAGCCAATTTGGGGCTAAATTTGGGAATTTTAGATTTAGGCCAAAATCAAATGGATTTGAGGCTTCACCAAGGCCAATTGATGGTTGATTTTGATCTGTCGGAATATTATAAAGATTTTACAACATTAATTGGGCCCAATTGACTAGGCTATAGGTTCAATTTGGTAAGATTGGGCTCAAATCATGGACCAATTAAGCTTGGATTTGATTTATTTTGGTCATATCAAGAATGAATTTGAGTTTAGGATTGGAATTGGAGTCAATTGAGATCAAATTTATGGACATTTGAGTTGAATTTGGGGAAATTTGGGCCCTTAAAGGTAAATTTGGGGTTTTTTTTAAATATGGTCAAATTGGCCAAATTGGGTCATGTGGTAGTTAAGAAAAATGAAATTGAGAATATTTGGGATTTATTGAGATTTTCTAGGAATTTTTGGAATTTTGGGCTATGGAGGGGTATTTTGGTAATTTGGGGGTGTCTAAGGGCAAAAGGCCAAGATGGGTATTTTTGATAGGATTGGGTAACTAATCACCCTAAATGAGACATGGACCAAAGGAAATCCCATTTTGGGTCCTCTATGTACTGGTCTTAGTCAACCCATAGCCCCAAGGTTGGTAGGTTAAGGGGACCATCTACATGAGTATCCCAAAAATAGATCAAGGGACCTAAGCTAGAAATTTGAGCTTAAGGTTGTGAGTGAATGTGAGTGTAGATGAGTGTAGTGAGTGCCCTAGCTCCAAACTAACACCCAGGGTCAACCCTAAGGTCCAACAGTCCTAAGGGTGACTCATCTTGAGTTTCCCTTATATTGACGCCACCTACTAAGTGCTAGAGGTTAGGATCAATATGTGGAACTTCAAGTTGAGTAGAGAAGAGGGTATCCTACTAAGTGGTAGAGGTTAGGACCAATATGTGGAACTTCAAGTTGAGTAGAGAAGAGTTTGGGAATGGTGAGGGTTCCTTGTCTAGTTTTCTAAGAATAGTCAATAAGAAAGTCCTATGGCTAGACCTTGGTGAGGGTTCCTTTTCTAGTTTTCTAGGAATAGTCAACAGGAAAGTCCTATGGCTAGACCTTAGAGGTTGAGACCAACATGTGGAATTTCAAGTTGAGTAGAGAAGAGTTTGGAATTTCTAGTGGTGAAGACCAACATGTGGAACTTCAATTTGAGTAGAGAAGAGTTTGGAATTTCTAGTGGTTAGGGTTTCATGTCTAGTTTTCTAAGAATAGTCAATAGGAAAGTCCTATGGCTAGACCTTAGGCTACTAAGGAGGAAAAACTAATCCTCAACCAAAAGTGAGGTCAACAAATGGACCCCCAATAGGTGTGGTGTGCTGGGCAAGTACACCGCACGTATTGGGGTTGACAGACGGGACCAATGAAAACCAATACAAACTCCTAAGTCAACAGACCTGGAAGTATGTGTAGAGTTGTGTGTGTGATTTGTTTTATTTCCGCTGAGGATTCTAGCGGATGATCGTATAATTGAAATCAAGGAGTAGGGAATCTCGCTGGGGATCAGAGAGTGAATTTTGAGTTGTGAAATTTCAGAAATTTCTAAAGGATGGAATTCAGTATGTAAGTGCTAAGCCTGAAGTGGAAATTGAAATTTTAGTATCAATTTCGAAAATACAAGAAGGGTTGGAATTTAGGTACCGACTTCAAAATGAGAATCAGAATTTAGGTACTGATTTGAAGATGTAAGGATTGAAATTTAGGTACTAATTCCGAGAAGAGAGATTAAAATGTACGTATCAATTCAAAGATGTGAGAATTGAAATGTAGGTATCAATTCAAAGATGTGAGAATTGAATGAGAATTAAAATGTGGGTATCAATTCAAAGATGTGAGAATTGAAATGTAGGTATCAATTCAAAGATGTGAGAGTTGAAATGTAGGTATCAATTCAAAGATATGAGAATTGAAATGTGGGTATCAATTCTATGATGTGAGAATTGAAATGTAGGTATCAATTCAAAGATGTGAGAATTGAAATATAAGTATCAATTCAAATATGTGAGAATTGAAATGTAGGTATCAATTCAAAGATGTGAGAATTGAAATGTGGGTATCAATTCAAAGATGTGAGAATTGTAATGTGGGTATCAATTCAAAGATGTGAGAATTGAAATATGGGATTTGAGAATTGAAATGTAGGTATCAATTCAAAGGAGAAAGTCAAAATTTAGTATCGACCTCGAAAGATGAGAATCATGCTTTAGGTACTGATTTGAAGATGTGAGAATTGAAATGTACAAAGAGCTTGTGGTGTCGAATTTACAAAAGTGTATCGTGTGGAAAGGTTGATTTTGAAGAAGATTTGTAGAGCTTTGTGGGGTTTTGTGCAGAATGCAAAATTCTGCGGGGATGTGAAGAGAGTTAATGTAGATAAAGATCGTTGTGCTGTGCGCACAAGAGTAGGAAACTCCAAAAAGGAGAGGATCCACTCAACAGATTCGTTTCATTTTCTTGTTATTTTTATCACATTTAGTTTTTCAAAACTATGTCTTCAGTTTTAATTTTAATTGGTTGATTTTCAAAATAAATTTGTTTTTTTGTTTATTTATTGGTGATTATTTTTATTTAAATTTTATTTATTGTTAAGGATTTGTTGTTTCATTCTTTGTTCATTGAAATTTTGAACCAATGCGTGGTTCGTGGCTTTCATCCCTCGCACAAAAATGAAACTGACGGAAAGGCACAATTTAAGAGAAATTTCCATTAATTTGCTCCAACAAAGATGTTACAGATCAAACACAGGCTGACGCCTCAAAAGGTGCATTATGTAGTCCATGTCGAAATACATCGAGAATATCTCATGATATGAATGCACTATAGACTGAATACATCAGATACATGTCAAGCTGTTAAAAGAAAGAAAGTGAACCCTCTGTACCAGGTATGTTGAGCTCCTGATCAAGCAGACCTTCTAAGTCATGCTCTAGGATAAGTGTTCCCTTCACATGTACTTAGAGGTACAACCTTCTCACAGCTCATATGTAAGTAACTCCTCCAATTCTGAGTCCTGCCGGAATCCATATGGCATTTTACTGTCATCCATTCTACGGAAAGTCACAGACACCCTTCGGTGTCATACTCCTGGAATGCAATGTTTGGCAATGTCTGCACCGTTGCCCTTGAGAACAAGTACTCAACCGACTGGAAGGGGAATCTCCAGGGAACCTATGAATTCACCCTAACCGACGATATCGATTTCTTTCCCAAATAGAATATTGCTTTTGCTCAGAAATGTGACCGTGCAGAAAGTTCTCACAAAATCATGATGATCAATGTGCGGGGGAATGCAATCACCCTCTTCATATATATTGATTATGCAACTGTTGGGAATGCAGGTAGCAGGTAGAATTTTCTATTTAACCATCTTTTGATCATCAATTTTTTAATCGGTGGTAGCGGATCTACTCGATCATGTCTGAGGATCCCAGGTGGATTCCCCTGTCTGTCATTCGTGAAGTTATAACTACAGCCACATTGGATGTTGATTCTTCCCTTCCCTGTCATCCACTTCTTTGGCTCGGAATATGTCCTTTCCCTGAGAAGGGCCGCTCGACTTCTGTCTCTTAAGTCGAAGATGCAGTCCATAATGCTTTTTTCATCAGTCTCGGAGAAAACCCTGGTGTACAGCTCCAGGCCTTCAAATATGTTGACATACTTTCCCTGAACCTCTTCATAGAACTCTAATTCTCTTTTATTTACTCTAATTATATTGTAGTAATCTACCATACTAGGGGTTGGCAGCTGTTGCGGGCGTTCCTTCCTTCGAGCATAGGTGGGAAGCCAAATTGGTGCTGGTTGATCTGGAGCATGAGACTCAGCCTCTAATGGGATGTATGACCCTGGGCTCCACGGTACATGCTGATCCTCCCCCAGTGGGACATATGGTTCATCGATCTTGAAATCCAAAGTGTGAGACTCGTTGGTGCTTGAAGTGTATTCTTATAATGTACTGAAATGCTGTAGATACAGAACATTGCAACCCGAGCATTCTACAAATGCGCCCGTGACTGATGTCTCGGCCGGTATTTCATGTCGGGCAACCCTGACACAAAACATATGAAACTGGAAGTGTGTTTGAATTTGTTACAACCCTTGGTTCTTCTTCCGTGGTGGGTAAGCTATCGGAAGTTTCTTTCAGGTCTGGATCTTAAATGTGCCCCTCAGGAATAGGGGTGAGCAAGTTGTTCATTTCACTTTGACGTTTGTGTTCTTGTCGTAGAAAAGCTCTTTGCTTCTTGCTACTGGCGTTCCTGTGTTGTGTCCTGTGAAGCGGAGCACCTGGTAGTCATTTGTTATTGGCGGCTATTAAGCCTCCAGTAGGTGTAGCTACCATGGAGGGCAGATGGCTGGGCCCCTCCATCGGATCTCGCTCAGTTATCACGTTCTTGCCCTTGTGTGATACATTATCTTTAGTGGTCACTCTCAGTAGTGTAGGAAGTCTCTCTTTCTCTTTGCAGCTGACTACGTCCATTAGAGGACCCTCGTAGTCCATGTCAACCTGGTTGAAATCTACGTTGAAGTCTATTGTACCACCCCGCGGCGCCATCTCCTCATTTAATGCAAGGTTCCAACCATCCTGGAAAGCAAAGATCAGCGGTTGTCCTTACATTTTTCTGCAGACGACAAGAAAAATATTAGTGGGCTGAAACTTGTCATGAACAAGAACAAAAAAAGGTATTTATTAAATTAAATTTTAGTCTGTTTTGTGTTCAAAGAATTTTATGTATGAGTTTTATTTAATTAAAAGTGGAAAGAAGAAAATTTGAAGTTTAAAATGTTTTTCTCAACATGTTCATTATATTGAGGTTAATTACAAAATTTGGACCCAGTCATAGACATTTGGCCACATAGATAACCCTAAAACATTCAAAGTTTCCAAAGTCTCAAGGCAAGCAAAGGTAAGCGGCATCAGGTTGCGTAATAGGTTTTTAGATATCGTCCGTTTATTGGTAACATGGGTATTTCACCTTGGAAGTCCACTAACTGGTAGGCTCCACCTGTGTAGACCTTTTCAATGACAAATGGTCCCTCCCAAGTTGGCTTGAATTTTCTACCTATTTTACGACGTGCAAGAATAGGCCTTTTGAGCACAAGTACGAGGACGCCAACTTTGAATGTCTTTGGGCGGACCAATTTGTCATGGGCTTGTACTATCCTCGCCTGGTAAAGCTCCAAATGTTATTGCACTTCAAGCTATTTTCCCTCGAGACTCTCCAGTTCTTCAATTATGAGTTTTACGCTTTCTTTCATTGCGAGTTGGTTGGTAACAACGACTTTGAGAGATGGTGTCTGGACTTCTAGCGGTAGCACGGCCTTAGCTCCATACACGAGCATATAGGGTGTACACTGAGTGGGAGTCCTGAAAGTTGTCCGGTAGGCCCATAAGGCTTCTAATAGTTTGTTGTACCAATCCCTTTTATTTTCATCCAGTGTTTTCTTTTAAATCTGTACCAGTGTTTTGTTGAAAGCCTCAGCTAGAACATTTGCTCTGGGATAGTAAATCGTAGAGTATCTCCAATCTATCCCATGTCTTTTGATGAAATTGTTGATCTTTGTACTCCTGAAAGTTATCCCATTGTTGGAAATTATTCTTCGTGGTACTCTAAAATGGTAGACGATTTGGCTTTTGAATATTGAAGGACGTCCTGTGTCGTAAGCTCACGTAACAGTATTGCCTCTGCCCATTTGGAGAAGTAGTCTGTAGCGGCAAGTATAAACTTGTGTTCCTTGGAAGATGGAGGGTCTATCAGACCTATTATATTTGTGACCCAACACTCGAATGGCCACAAGGAAACAGTTAGGTGTAGCACATTTGGAGGCTGGTGTAAGACCACCCTATGCACTTAGCATTGGTGATATCTTCTGGTTGTATGCATGCAATCAGACATCATCGCTGGCCAATAATACCCGAGTTTTTTGATCTTCATCTTCATTTTCGGCTCTGACTGGTGAGCGCCACACAATCTGGCATGTACCTCTTTGACAATAATCTGTGCTTCAGTTCTGCTCAAACACCGTAGCCACATCTGGTCGAACAATCTTCTGTAGAGAACATTTCCAATCAGGGCGTAAGGCATAGCCCTTCTTTTGATGTGGTGCGCCTCAGACTTGTCTTCTGACAGCTTTCCAGTATTGAAATATTCTATTAATGGCTTGCGCCAATCATTGTTGATGTCTGCAACTGTATTTATTATTTCTTCTTTTCTAAGCTTATGTAGAGTTTCAAAGTCGATCCGAGACAAGACTCGTCTTCCTTGTACCATGACTTTAATGGAATCCTTCAAGGGACACATCATTTCCTTAACAAGTTTTTCTAGAGCGTCGGCATGGGCATTATCTCCCCTAGAAATCTAGTAGAAACTCACATCGGGGATCTGCACCAGGGGCGTCATCGTATACTGATGGAATTCTGCTAATCTTGGTTTCAAAATTCTGTAATGTCCAAAGACCTGCTAAATGACGAGTTGGGAGTCACCATAGATGACAATTCTTGTTGTATCCATTGAGATTGACATTTCTAATCTGGTGATTAGGGCTTCATACTCTGCTTCATTGTTGGTGCACGACTCTGTCAGGTGGTATGAGAACCTCAACATACCCTTATATGGCGTGATAAAGATCAAACCAATCCCTACTTTACCTGGTATAACTGTGCCTGATCCTTCATTTTTTCTGGTTGATGAAGCACCATCGAAGTACATCTCCCAGCGTTGCGCACTAGAGAATTCCATTTGTAGTATTTTCTCGTCTGGTAACTCGTTGTTAAGAGAAGACCCAGCTGGCAGTGGGTGTGCAGCGAGAAAATCTACTAGTATTTGTCCCTTGATAGCATGAAGGGGCACAAAATTTATATCAAATTGTAATAAAATCATCTACCACCTCACTAAACGTCCGGAGAGTGTTGGTTGGGTCATTAAATATTGCAATGGATTTACTTTCGAGATTAGGGTGACCTTATGAGAAAGCATGTAATGTCTATGCTTTTGAGCAGCAAAAATTAACGCTAGACAATGCTTCTCAATAGGTGAATACCTTATCTCCGTCAGTATTAGGCGACAACTCAAGTAGTAGAGCACATTTTATTTAGCCACATCATTGACTTGGGCTAAGAGGGCTCCTAGAGAAGCAGCGGTATAAAGTATCAACGGTTTACCTGAGATAGGGGTTGTAAGACAGGAGGTGTCATTAAATATTATTTAACATCCTCGAAGGCCCGCTGACATTTCTCTTCCCAAATAAATTTGGCGACCTTTTTAATTAATGACGAGAAAGGCTGACTCCTACCTGAGAGATTAGAAATAAAGCGTCTCAGATATGCCAACTTCCCCTGAAAGGAACGTAGTTCTTTCAAGGTTTTAGGGGAAGGCATTTCCAGGATAGCTTTAATTTTATCCGGGTTGATCTTGATTCCCCGATGACGGACAACGAGTCCTAGAAATTTCTTAGAGGTGACGCCGAAGGTGCACTTTAAGGGATTCATTTTAAGGTCATATCGTCGTAACTGTTCAAACACGATCCTCAAATCTTACAAATGGTTTATTTTTCGTTTACTTTTGATGACCAAATCATTCATGTAGCATTCTACTTGGTTGTGAATGAGATCGTCAAAAATCTTCATCATTGCGCGCTGATATGCTGCTCCGGCGTTCTTTAACCTGAACGACATCACTGTGTAGCAGAAAATTCCAATCGGTGTTCTGAAGGCTGTAAGTGTTGCATCCTCGGGAGCCATCTTGATTTGGTTGTATCCTGATGATCCGTCCATGAAGGAGAAAATTTCATGTGTTGAAGCGATATCCACCATTATCTCTGGTATATGTAGTGGAAATTCGTCTTTTGGACATGCCTTGTTCAAATCTCTGAAATCGACACAAAAGTTGATCTGTCTGTTTTTCTTCTTAACAGTTGTGATGTTGGCTAACTACGTGGGGTATTTCTCCTCTTTAACAAAGTTGGTCTCCATTAATTTCTTCACCTCGGCGATGACTTGTTATTCTATTTCGAGGCGCATTCTCCTGAGAGCTTGCTTTACCGGGGTTATATTCTTGTCCACCCCGAGTTTATGAACTACAACCTCTGCTGACAGTCCTGACATATCATCGTAGCTCCATGCGAAGCATTTTGTAAATTCTGTTAATAGTTTGATCATTTTTGTAGATTCTTCGTCATTAAGTAGAGAACTTATGAATGTAGGTCGAGGTCGTTCTTCAGTCTCGAGGTTAATCTATTTCAATTCATCAATGGTAGATTTAATTTCTTCCTAAAATTCCAGGGGAGAATCTTCTATTGGTTGATCAATAGAGTCATCCTGTATATCGAGGCAATCCTCTTCTGACTCACCAGTAACAACCATGCAAACTTTAGAATCATCGACTGGTCTGACTGTACTAAATCTGAGACCCTCTTTTGAATTTGGAGTTCGACTTTTACCACTCCATAGTTTTTCAAAAAGTTGAAATTTATCTTTTGGCATTTGTTTTGGTAAGTGTCCCTATTGAATTAACTTTTGAACACAAGGCGAGAAGTAACCAAAAGGCAATTCCATTAATTCACTAAAATCAACATCCAAATTTACATGTTTTTCTAGCTCAATAGAGGTAGAAGTACGGTAAAATTTGATCGGCTTTAAACCAACACTACGGACTTCCTTGACCTCTAACCTTGTGACCTTTTGAGGGAGAATTGGAGTGAGGGTCATAGCATTCACATAGTGGTTTATCCGCTCATACATTGTTTCGTATTCATTTTTTTCTGTATCTTATAGGGATATCTTGTACTGTGGTCTCTTTCATCTTGTCATCATTACCTCATCTTAAGAACTGTCTTCATCACCAGTGTTGATAGTTGGCCTAGTTTGTTCAACTATTAAATTGATCCTTCCTCGTCAACATCCCCGGCCTCGACCTCGGGTGCGCGAACGAAAAGGCCTTTTACCATCTCTTTGTAAGGGAGTGGAGGAAGATTGTTGAAGTGGAGTTGAATGGCCTCCTTTTTGTGATTCTTCTAAATCGTCATCTTTGTTTTTCAGAATGTCGCGTGAGAAGACAGTCTTCCTTGGAGGCGAGTAGTAGGCAGCATCTTCATGGATACGAACTTCATGCACTAAAAACAGTTGTAGGTCTCCCTTGATGCTTTGACCATCTTTGCGGTATTTGATGCACTGGTGTAGAGATGATGGAACCATATTATGCTCATGATTCCACGGTCGACCCAATTAAGCGTTAAAAGAGGTCTCAGCGCCAATGATATGAAATTTAGCGATTGTCACGAGTTCTCCAACTTTCATAAGTAATGTAATTTATCTGAGGGCTCTTTCTCCTTTTTGGTTGAATCCTCTTAACATCAACTTATTGGCCATAAGCTATCGAGCTTTAATATCCAAATAGGCTAATGTTCGTAGGCTAATCAAGTTAAGGGATGCTCCAGAATCCACTAAAACTCTGGATAACACAAATCTGCCGATGTTGACGGAGATGTAGAGTGGACTGTTGTGGTCGGCGGTACCGAGCAAAAATTCTTCATCAGTGAAGGTTACCCAGGTTGTTCGTTCAACGAGCAAACTTCATCTGAGGATGTGCTGAGCCAACTGAGCTAAGCAAATTTCTGGATCTAGCAAAGCTGTAACCAGAGACTCTCTCATCTCCTTTGATAGGATCAGAGCATCATAGATGCTTAATCGGGCCGCCAACTTCCTAAGATGAGCTAGCACATTGTAGTCTACTTTGTATGATCGTTCGATTTTATCTTGATCATGTGGTTCTTCCACTGGTGGAGGTGGGGGTATCTCTTCTCGAGTCAATATCTATTTTCCTTTGTCGGTTGGAGCTGTTCTTAGTGGTAACACTTTTCCGCTCCTTAAGTTAACTTCTGTGATTTCTTCCCCTTGAGATATCATTGTGGAATCTTTTTGTGTCCTTTTGTCTTCATCGGAGAGATCTAAGTTAATGGCAAGCGGTGCACCGTGATGCTCGAGAGTTGGCTCTTCATTATCGGTGCTGTCGTAAGCGGTATTATTGATGTCTTCTTTGGATTTGACAACGAGTTCATCGAACTCGAGTATGATTTTAGGATCATTTTGAAGATCGAGATCGAAGCTAGATCGGTCATAACCAGTTACGTTATTACCAGAAACAGTTAAAACGTAGCCGAAATCACAATCATTATATTCATAAGACCCCAGAGGGACAAAAAGATAATCATACAAAGTTAGGGGTTTGGGGATTTTCTTCCCTGAATCCGAAACAACCAATCTAGTAGAGGCAGCCCCTATCCTACCCCCCGTGCTATCAATCTTTGTAGTGACGCTTTTCTTCTTCTTGTTCTTTATTTTTGACGATGGTGGTTCATCTGGCAAAATCTTCATCTCGGGCCCGGTATGTTGCAGACTCTGAATAGAAGCTTGTTTTGATGCAGACTGGATCTTGTTCACTATTTTCTTGGATGATTTGCTCCAAACTTCATTCCATTCTTCTTTGGTATTTGTTGAAGCTTATTTCAATGAATCCTGTATGTGATTAAGGGCCCACTTGAGCTCATCCCAAGTTGTACTCCATCCATCTGTTCCAATATACGGATCGATCGGGGAGATTGGCTCGACCGATATCATGTTTATGGAACCCTTTTCAGGTTCTCCTAAATATTCTTTCAGGATAGTTATATTCTCTTCCTTGAGGTTCTTCTTGAGCTAATCTTTAAATACGAAGCATTTTTCTATAGTGTGCCTAAGCAACCGGTGGTATGGGCAATAGTTTGGTTCATTCTTCTTATCCACTCTTCGGGCTTCTTTGGATCTGGTAGTTTGAATTCTGGCTTCTTCATCAGACTCCTGAATATTTTAGGTACAGCTTCATCCTTGAAAGAATACACAACTTTTTGTCGCTCTAATAGGAATATGCTTTTATCTCCTGTTTAAGGTGCTCCTTCTTGAGGCGGCCGCTGGTTGGATTGACTCCTCTATTTCTGAGAGGACTGCCGATGTTCTTCTGCATATATCTTTATTGGCTGCTTTCCTTTGTCGATGGTCGCCACTACTCCTGATTTATTTTCAAACACTTTGGCCACCTTAGCCTTTTCATGTGGCTCAATGTGCTTTATTTCTTCTTGAAGACTGCTGGCTTTATTGAGTAGCTTCTCAAAGTTTTTGATGGTGAGTCCCTTAAGCATGAAAGCTACTGGCCCATGAATGCTCTTGAGTAGGATTTCAATTGCATGATGTTCCTGTAGCTGAGGCTCACATTTCATGCTAAGGTTTCTCCACCTTAAAATATAGTCTACCAAAGTTTCGTTAGACTTCTACTTTTCTATCATGAGCTCTCAAATAGACACATGGTGTTTCGCCCTGGCAAATCTTTTCACAAACAACTGCTCTAACTCAAAAAATGTTTTAATTGAAAGTTGGGCAAGTCAGCGTACCAATCAAAAGCAATTCCTGACAAGTTGCTGACAAACTACTGGCAGAGTAGAGCCACATTATTCCTTGTGTTATCACAACTGGCTCAAAAATGCGCTATATGCTTTCTGGGATTTCCAGTCCCATTGAATATCTTGAAGTTTGGGGCCACAAAACCCTTGGGGAAAGGCACAGCATCGAACTCTTCCAGGTAAGGCATACGCTTTAAAATTGATGCACCACCCTTCAATTGAGCTAAGGCTTCCCCCACTTGTTCAACCATCTGCTTGAACTCTTTTTCTGGCATGGCACTTGATGGATAATTTTTCTTCGGTTGCTCATCTCTGTTTGCTGAAGCAGCCTCTCTCTTTTCATCTATGATGTGTATGATCTCTGACTGATTAATCTCTAGAGAAGCCAATTGCAGTGTTTGTGATTGCCTCTGAGTGGTGGTCATGTCGGTCATAGCTGCAGTCATCTCTTCTATTCTTTTCTCCAGTAGACTAACCTGCTCATCCCTTAGGAGGATAACCCTACGCAACTCATCTACGGCGTTCTCTTCGGTGTGAGATTGAGCCTTGTGCGCAGATGTGATGGCTCTATTTTCGATCACATGAACATTTATGAAATCCTTCTCCAGGTAATCATTGTAATTGAAATCTTCATTGTCGCTATCGACGGAAACTCCGTGCTCTCTAGCTAACTCAGAAATTTCAATCCTGAGTTTCTCAACCTTTTCCTCGATTATGATTCCTTGATTACTTTAAGATCTGGAGGACCCTGATGGACTCCTCTACTTATTCTTTCATCTCGCTGGCTATTGTCATGATGATGTCAGATATCTTGGATCCTGGTATCATTTTCTGTCTTGAGGGCTCACTGGACTGTATCGGTGCAGCGACCTTGGGTATCAATACCTTTTTCTTTTTTGACGATGATGTCTCAAGACTGAACCTCTTAGTAGAAATATCGATAAGTCGATGGAGAGTATGCCCCTCGTGGTGTAGATCGGCTACAGTTTCAGGTAAGCGTCTCATGTTTGCTTTTGCGATTGTAGAAATATCTTCATAACGGGTGATGGGTAAGATCGTAGGACCCAATCTTGACTTAACCGGTCGACGACCAGCGGTCCTGGTGGTAGTATGATCAGTAGTAATTACTGCTGGTATCAATTATGTTCCCCAAACGGAACCAGACAGGGATGCAGGTAGGTGACACTCCAGTTGTCTTGTGGGAATGTTTGGTGGATTTGACGCCCTTCAAAATTTCCTTCTTCATGCGAGGAGAAATTGGATCTCCCACTCGTTTAAGTAACTCGGTAACCGAACATCCTTCTTTGGTAGCAAGCCTTCTGAAAACTGCACTAAGTCGAGTGATAGGAGTGAATTTCTTTCTTTCCTCACCATGTCCACGAAGTGACGGTAATGCGGCAGCAATTTTCTGGATACTCTCGTATCCATCGGTAATCGTCAGAGGATGGAATCTACTTCCTCCTAGCAGTGGATAAATTTTTGATAACACTTCTTCAACTTGTTGTAGCTCCTCTTCAACGGGTATCTCCTAAGGAGCTTAGGCTTTAATGGCCCTCCAAACTTTTCTGTTACGGTTCCTCCTTTGTGTTCGGGTTAGCGGTACAGTCCTCGAACTTGATCCGATTTCAAGCACGGGTGGTGGGACAGTCAATTTCATAATCGGATCTTCAACAATCATCACTTCTTTCCCCTTAGCAGCAGCGGGGCTAGCCAGTTTGAGGGGTGTCGTGATGGTAGTAGCTTTAGACTTCTTGCAGCCAAGGAAGTCTTGAAGGCAGTTCAGATTGAATTCTGCAGATGACACCTATATTTTTGGAGGGGCGATCTTCATTACCACGAATGGGACTTTCCCAAGGATGACCTCGAGATCTTCAAATCCAACTCCGAACTTGATGGTGGGCGCGACATTACGGGTGCTACGGTCCGTTGGCAGGTTGCAGGAAAAGATCAGCGTTGGGTAGGCCATCACAGTAGACTTGAAAACAGAAAGTTTTCAGGGTTAACTATATGGCCAAAAATCTTATAACTTTTTAGTGCAAGCATTGAAAACAGAGGTTGATCTATAGACCATGCGGGTCTTGATTTATGGGTATTTTAAAATCTTGTTTAAAATTTAATTAATGTAAGACAATCTCATAGTGCGCGCAGCACAACACGATTTGGTTTAATTTGCGGAATAGCAAATCAAATTTGGAAGGGAGATGTGAAGTATTTTTGGACCCAGTGCGAGACCTATTTAGTGGCAGAAAAATGTCCAGGTGGAACTAGTCTACCGACACACCTATTGGGGGTCCAACCCCACGTGAAAATTTAAAGAGTCCTTAATGGCCTTCTGAACCCCTCTGTTCAAAGATGGTTGAACTGCTAGTCTTGAAGTCCAAGTAGTTGGCTGTACCTTCCCAAGAATGCCAACAGAAGAAGGGTAATTTGGTCCAAGAGGGACATGGACACATTACCGATGTGTGAAAATATTATTTCTTGATTTGTATGGAGAGAAAAGCTTGTCACCAATGGAGTCGCCAAAAGCTGTCGGCGCTATTTTTGGGTTTGGTGAGGAGTGGCCCGTAAGAAGCTGTCAGTGACCAGAATCGAAATCGCATCGCATGCTTCAGAAGGACGTTTGAATTTAAATATATATTTAGTTTTATAAAAGTATGAAATCAAACTTACCCCATATTTTTCGTAGTTCAAATGAAAGAGCATTGTACCTCAAATCCTGTATCTACCCCGAAGGATAAACACAAGACTTGAGGATGAGGCTCGATCAAACAAACTAAGGAATATATGACATCCATTTGGTTTGTGAAATCATTTTATTTGCCAACAAGTTCCCTTATTTAGNAATTACATCTTAAATGACCAAAGCCACCTAAGAAGACTCTCGATAAAAATCAAGAAATATTATTTTCAAGGAGTTTCAAAGGGTATTACTCTTAAATGAGATCGAACATAGAGGTATGAAAGGGGATTGGCTCAAATTTGAAACATTTTATTGTACAATCCAAAGGAAGAGGAATCAGGGGATATGGATCCAGAGGAGAACCCCGGTGACTTCCCAAGCTATCCTAATGTTTGGCTTCAGTTTTGATGGATCCAGAGGAGAACCTCGGTGACTTCCCAAGCTATCCTAATGTTTGGCTTCAATTTTGAGTTGGAGAACCTCAGTGACTTCCCAAGCTATCCTAATGTTTGGCTTCAGTTTTGAGGAGAAATATGGAGAAATATTTGGAACCCCGGTGACTTCCCAAGCTATCCTAATGTTTGGCTTCAATTTTGAGGAGAAATATTTAAGTGTGTCATCCTGTCAATTTTATTATTTAGGGCTTACATTCGTGTGAAATAATTACACAAATAGCTTTCAAGATGTGAGGGTTTAGGTCGTGACAAATGACAACAGAAATGATCACACAAATAGCCTGGAAGATGTGAGGGTTTAGGTTGTGACAAACGACAACCTTTTCGTGTGAAACGATCACACAAATAGCCTGGAAGATGTGAGGGTTTAGGTTGTGACAAACGAAAATCTCGAATGATCACACAAATAGCCTGGAAGATGTGAAGATTTAGGTCGTGATAAACGACAACCTCGGCTAAGACGAGTTAAGGCTTATATTGTATAGCAGGGCTATGCAAAGGCCTAAAGATAAGGTGAAGATTTATGTTGCATAAGCAAGCAGCCTCGAAGTCCTATGGCTTTGTTGTTTTAAGTCTAAGGAAGGAAGATTGGTTTAGCTAGGGAAAACAGATTTTGCTGTTGAAGATGGTCGTGCTGCCCACCATGCTAGCTCCAAGCTCCTCNCAAAGGGTGGGACTTTTCAATGAGATCAGACGTAGAGGTGTGAAAGGGGATTGGTTCAAATTTGGAATATTTAATTGTAGAATCTAAAGGAGGAAGAACTAGGGGATGTCATGGATCCAAAGGAGAACCTCGATGACTTCCCAAGCTAACCTAATGTTTGGTTTCAGTTTTGAGGAGAAAAATTTAAGTGTTTCATCCTGCCAATTTTATTAGTTAGGGCTTACATTCGTGTGAAACGATCATGCAAATAGCCTTGAAGATGTGAGGATTTCGGTCGTGAAATATGACAACCTCAGAATCCTAAGACGAGTTAGGACTTATATTGTATAACAGGGCTATACAAAGGCCTAAAGATAATGTGAGGATTTACGTTGCACAAGCAAGTAACATCAAAGTCCTATGGCTTTGTTATTTAAGTCTAAGGAAGAAAGATTGGTTTAGTTGAGGAAGACATGTTTTACTGTTAAAGATGGCTGTGCTGCCCACCATGCAAGCAGCAAGCTCCCTACTGCGACGAGTTTGAGTTTTCTGGTGTGTCAATCTGCTGCCCACCAAGCTAGCTCCAAGCTCCTGCTGCGACGAGTTTGAGTTATCTAGTGTGCCATGTTATAACGAAATCAGGTGGCCCTATGGTTGAAGTTCTTTAAATTTTATAGAGGGCATATTAAAGTTGATTAGAGCAACAGTGGGCCCTATGGTTGAAGTTCTTTAAATTTTATGAGGGCATATTAAAGTTGATTAGAGTGACACCAGTCCCTATGGTTGAAGTTCTTTAAATTTTATGAGGGCATATTAAAGTTGATTAGAGCGACACCAATTAGTATGTTTGAAGTTCTTTAAATTTTATGAGGGCATATTAAAGTTGATTAGAGCGACACCGGTTTGGTGAAGTTCTTTAAATTTTATGAGGGCATATTAAAGTTGATTAGAGTGACACCGGTTAGGATCTAGTTCTTTAAATTTTATGGGGGCATGTTAAAGTTGATTAGAGCGACACAGGTTAGGATCCTACATTAAATTTTATGGGGGCATGTTAAAGTTGATTAGAGCGACACCGGTTAGGATCCTACGGTTCTTTCGTTCCGACACTACTATTTTCTATTGGATTCACTTAGTCAAAATATATTAAACTCAACTTAATGAGTTCCATAATTTCATTTAGACTGTGGGAAGCCTCGTTAGCAATCGTAGGTTACCTCCTACGAGGAATTCCCGATCATCCGATAGAGACATCTTAATTTAGTTGATGTTGTAGTTTAGTGTGATGTTTGTGATTAAATTTTGAGTTGCTTTATATTTTGAATGTTGTGGCAGTGAATTTTATCTTGGTTGATTTTAGTTTTGGTTTTGGTTCTGGTTATGTGGCTATTCTGATAGTTTTAGTTTTCATGCAGGGTGGCGTCGTTGTTTAGCATGCAAATTTACAGGTATAAAAGTATAGTATGAAAGTACAAGAAAAACAATGCTAAAAACTGTAGAAACGTACTTGGCGAGTCTTGTCGTTCCACCACCTGAAACTTAAATGCATGTTAAGACATTTATGGAGAGCAGGAAAAGTAAAGTTTTGGTAGTTTTCCTATCCTTATGTTATATCTTGGTGGGTCCTTATTTGATCAATTAAGGATGATTTTATCAAACGAAATATATTAAGTTTAGTAGATCTCCGAGGTATCCAACAGACCTAGAGAAAGAAGCAGGTCTGCGCTGCTTTCTCGCTGCCCAAGTTCCTTTAAACTTATTATGTTGCTTAATAATTCATCCTGTAAATACCTTTAATGCTCAGTGATCACTGATGTCTCAATTATCCCTAAGGATGAGGTAATTATCACTTGTGATTCAATTTAAGAATTATGTGGGTGGAGACTCTTAAAGAGGCAAGTTAGTGTTGTTGGAACACTTAGCCAAATTTTGACCCTAATTGGGCTTATTTAATCTCTAATAATGATTACTTTCCTAATCCTTATTTAAATGAAATTTGTTTTAGCCCAAGTCACTACTAAGCCCTTAAGACCTAGGTGAGTTTCTTAATTAGCTTTGGAAAGGTGATCATGATTCATGATTTGGATTTTATTTGAACATCAAAATAAGGGTATTAAATTGATTAATTATTAACTTGAAAGTCATATCCTTAAGTTCTAGATATTTAATTTTAATAAACTTCCAAATTTTAATAATTTAGAAATTTATTAATCTTAATTTTTTTTTAATGAGGAAAGTGAATTAATTTTAATAAACTTCCAAATTTTAATAATTTAGAAATTTATTAACTTATCTTTTTAATGCGGAAAGTAAAATTGCTTTCTACCAATTAATCCCTTGTGTTTCAAACATCAAATAAATTAATTAAGATCAGAGTTTACCCATTTCCCTTCTTAAATTAAGCCTAAATGTTAATTAAGGCTAATTTTCCAAAATTACACATTTGCCCTTAAGGCTCTATCACTTCATAATTTATCAAATTTAATCCAAATGACTTTGGAATTTTTATCTTACCACATTCATGGTTCAATTAAGACATCGGAGGAGAAAATGTGATTTTTCAAAATTTAATTTAATTTATATAATTAGTTTCATGCAAAAATAGGATTTCTCAAAGAAAATTCCTAACTTGACCAAGGTAAGTCCTAATCCCTTGAAATTTTTACTGGAGGTAAATTTAGACCAGGGAAGCCTTCAGATCAAATTTCATGATTTTTTGAATATTATTTAAATTATTACAATTATTTTCAATTCTGAAGTATTTATTAAATATAAAATATGTTAAATGGAGGGAATTAAGTTTTGTATATTTGGAAAGTCTCCTTAAGGTCAAAGAACTCAGAGGAGAATATTTTATATTTTTTTGAATTTTATTTGATTTATTGAGATTATTTTAATGAAAACTCATTTTTAGCCTTTAAAAATTATTTTAAGCTTTAAAATTCAATATCTTTATTTCAAAAATCAAGAAAAAATATTCTAATTATCCTTAAGTGCTTAGGAAGCAATTTAGAACATTTTCATTAGTTTTATTATTGTTGTGATTTTTATGGATTTTTTATTATTTTAAATATTTAAAATAAGCTAAAAATGAAGTTTTTATTTTAAATATCTTTTTATTTTTGTAAAATACCCCTGATCACAGAGAACTCAAAAAATAAGGTTTTATAAATGTTTGAGTTATATTTTGATTTTTAAAAACTCGTTTAAATGCCAAAAGTAATGTTTATCTTTAAAAATCAACTTAGGTTATCAAATAAACTCAAAACATTTTAAAATTTCTATGGTGAGTTCTCTGGATCAGGAACCATAGTGGAGATAAAAAATCAAGTCATGTAAATGTTATATTTTCCAAAATTAATTATCTTAATGATTTAGTGTTCATGAAATTAAGTACATTTTGAATGACTTGACCCATGAAAACATTTCCAAAAGCTTCCCTGGTCATGATGGACCTTCCAAAAATTTCTTGAAATTTTCTAATAAATATGTTAATTTCCATGATTATTTTAAGAAAATAATATGGAAAAACTTGAAAAACATGAATCTCTGTTTAGAGGTCTCCTCTGACTTTGGAATAATCAGAGAATGTTCCCTTTGACAGAGGCTAAATCACGCCAAAATCTCAAGCCAAGGTGGTGTGTCAATATGCATGGGGAATCAAATGATTCAAAATAGTGTTTAATTAATTAAAAATAAAAAATGCATCAAATGGACTTGAAATTTATTCTACATTGTTCTCCTCTGTTCATTGAGCAAGTGGATTTTTTTATTTTATTTTTGTGATTTTTCTACACAAAGTTATGAATTTTCTAAGTTATGAGTATTTAAATAAATAGGAAAAAGTCCTATCTATCTATTTAAACCACGCATGCCACCTCATCTTACGACTGCTTAGAAGCTCCATGCAGCGTGCTCCTATTTGACACCGCCGTCCATGCCAGCAGCCACGCGTCCCGTTGTTTATGTCTCGAAGCGCTGTCCAGCTTCCTCTTGGCTCTTCATTCAATACACGCGTGATCGGACGGTCCGTGGTCATCATCCCCGATAGCTTAGGTCAAGAACCGTATACCTTTGAGGCTTAATATCTCTCTCATTTCTCAACCAAATTAAGTGAGATTTTTGTTAAAATAATCTTATATGTAAGACGAACACATCCATATGGTAAATGCATCATGAAATCAAGTCTAAGCAAATGGAGAATCAAAATAGGCTCGGGAAGAGGAGAAGTTTTATACCTTTGCTCTGAGAAGGGGAGCTTCAATCAGAGGAGCTCGGCACGTTCATTGAGATTGAAGGAGGTTAGGGATTGAGTCCCTAGTCTTTTTGTAAGTCGTAGGTATGAAATCAATCACGACCAGATTTGGGAGTTGGTTTAGAGCTAAGGTAGAGGCTCTGTGGAAGGGGGACTTTATGGGGCTTTGGCTTCTTTCTTGGTTGTGAAGGTATGGGTAGAGTTAATTTGAGTTTGGTGTAGTGTAGAGATGTAATGGGCTCTATTCTGGTTTCCGGCAAGGTTCCAAGCTTAAAATTGAGCTCCGACAATGGGAATTAGTGGAAGGAAATGGTTGGAATGCACTGAGGGGATCATAGGGAAGCTCTATGGGAAGTTTGGAGAGGCCTCTCTAAAGAAATTTTAGCACCCCTCCCATGGCCATGGAGGTGAGTTTTTATAATAAAATGGCCATGGGGTGGCTCTCAGGGCATAAGCTTGGTTGCATTCTGGTGCTTAGGTGGAGGGCAGAGGAGCTCCATCAATTGGTTTGGCTGAGTTGGCCTTTACGTTTGATTTGGGTGAGGTGCCATGGGGGTGCCTCTTGGTTTTAAGCTTTTCCGGCCACTAGGTTGGCTGACCGGCAAGGGGGAGGTGGCTAGGAGCTAAGGGAACCCAAGGGAATATGTCACAACAACTTAGTTCAATGATACCTAATTTTGGTAAGGATATCTTAAGCACATGCATTTTTTGAAATAATATCCCTTAATTTTGGGGAAATTTGATCCATGGTCTGATTTAGGTGGTTTCATGGTGCTTGGACTGGTCACTAGGTCCAAGTAATGGCTGTGGTGGAGTTAATTTGGTGACTTTAGGGTGGTTAGGCCACATTTAGTGCATGGGTCCAAGTGGGTGCAAATGACCAAAACTTGGGTTTGGGCTAGGTTAGCCATGTAAAATGACCCAAATAAATATTTTATTTGGTGTATATGATTATAATGAGCAACTTTGGTGAAGAATAGAAGTGGCTTTGAGCTCAATTGAAGGGTCAATTTGAGTGAATTTTGAATTTTGGTCAATTTGGTCATGTTGGGCTAGACTTGGGTGAAGTTTGGGTTAGCCTTGGGATAAGTCCAAATTTATTATTTTAAATGGTCAATAGGGACCCTATGAAGAGTTTTCAACATGAATTGGATTCAAATTTGGAGGTTAAGGCAACCAATTGGGTGGAATTTGAGTTTTCAACATGAATTGAATGCCAATTTGGAGGTTAAGGCAATCAATTGGGTGAAATTTGTGGAATTAGCCAATTTGGGGCTAAATTTGAGAATTTTGGATTTAGGCCAAAATCAAATGGATTTGAGGGTTCACCAAGGCCAATTGATGGTTGATTTTGATGTTTAGGAATATTATAAAGATTTTTCAACATTAATTGCGGCCAATTGACTAGGCTATAGGTTAAATTTGGTAAGATTAGGTCACATGATCAAAATTGGGGTTCTGATCTAAATCAAGATTGGGCTCAAATAATGGACCAATTAAGCTTGAATTTGGTTTATTTTTGTCATATCAAGAATGAATTTGAGTTTAGCATTGTAGTTGGGGTTAATTGAGATCAAATTTATGGACATTTGAGTTGAAAACGGGGAAATTTGGGCCCTTAAAGGCAGATTTTGGGATTTTGGTTAAATTTGGTCAAATTGGCAAAATTGGGTCATGTGGTAGTTGAGACAAATGAAATTGGGAATATTTGGGATTTATTGAGATTTTCTGGGAATTTTTGGAATTTTAGGCTATGGAGGGGCATTTTGGTAAATTGGGGGTGTTTAGGGGAAAAAAGCCAAGATGGGTATTTTAGTAGAGTTGGAGTACCAACCACCATAAATAAGCCATGGACCAATGGAAACCCCATTTTGGGTCCTCTATGTACTTGTCTTAGTCAACCCATTGCCCTAGGGCTGGTAGGTTTAGGAGACCATCTACATGAGTACCCCAGAAAGATCAAGGAACCTACGCTAGAAATTTGAGCTTAGGGTTGTGAATGAATGTGAGTGTAGATGAGTGTAGTGAGTGCCTTAGATCCAGACCAACACCCAGGGTCAACCCTAAGGTCCAGCAGTCCTAAGTGTGACACATCTTGAGTTTCCCTTATAGTGACCCCACCTACTAAGTGCTAGAGGTTAGGATTAATATTTGAAGCACCTACTAAGTATTTAGAGGTTGAGACCAACATGTGGAACTTCAAGTTGAGTAGAGAAGAAGCCTACTAAGTGGTAGAGGTTAGGACCAATATGTGGAACTTCAAGTTGAGTAGAGAAGAGTTTGGGAATGGTGAGGGTTCCTTTTCTAGTTTTCTAGGAATAGTCAACAGGAAAGTCCTATGGCTAGACCTTAGAGGGTTCCATGTCTAGTTTTCTAAGAATAGTCAATAGGAAAGTCCTATGGCTAGAACTTAGGATACTAAGGAGGAAAAACTAAACCTCAACGAAAAGTGAGGTCAACAAGCCCCAATCTTTTCTTTTCAAATGAATTTCCAGATTCTTAATACTTCAAAATATAGTTTCCTTTACTTTAATAAATTAACTATAGTCTTATTCTCTTATACTAAATATCTTAACTCTACAAAATTAATTTTCATTACAAAAATATTCCTTTAAATCACCATAATATTTAAATATCTACAAAATATAGTTACTTAAATTAAATTCACTACATAAAATCATATTAATAATTTTTAAAAATATTTAAATTGAGAACATCTAGTAGTTAATCTTTTTCTTCCCTCTGCCAAACTTAAATTTTTCAATATGAAATGATACAGGTGGAAAGAAAAATTCTAAATATAAATCATACCTCAATATTTTAGGCATTTTCATCATTCTGAAATTTTTGCAGTCCTTCCTAAAATTTTTACTTCACCTAGTCTGTAACATTAGGAGCTTTTTATACATATAAATCATTAGAGAATTTGTTGGGTAATGAAATTTTGAAATAAGTACAAAACTAAACATTATACAAACATAATATTTGCTAACACATCCACAATACTAAACAAAAAAAAATTACAATTAAAATTCAAAATAAAAATCACATCACATTACAATTTTAACAAATTTCAACTACCACACCAATAATTATAACAATAATTAAAATTATCCAATTACAACCTAAGAATAAAAATGAAAGTACAAACACATAAATATCTATTTTTATTACAAAAATTACAAAAATAAATGTAAAAGTAAATTAGCTACTATCAAATGTCAAAATCCCAAACTATATCCTTGGTTAGTAGTGGATTGGGCTGATACTGAGTATATCGGGGGCATTCAGGAAAAGTAACATCAAGCTCACCTCTTTAATGTCGGGCCTGAGCTTTATAGTAAGCTATCTCAAAATCAGAATGCCTCTGTAGGTACTCACTATCATAATCATGTCTACATTTTAATCCTCTAATCCTTTCATTTATTAGCTCTATACTCTTTCGTTGTAAGGTCAACTCATTCATTAAATCAGTCATGTTAGGGGAAGTAGAAGGTGGAAGGTGATAACTAGTAGAGGGGATATCTCTACTAGTAGAAGTTTCTTGACTCCTACTCCCAATTCTCCATTTTTCATGGGATTCATAAGTTTTCAAATTAGCTTTACTGATGGGTTTCATTGGGTAAACCCATTCCTCATCATCTCCAGCTTCCACTTCAGAAATTTGACAAAGTGCATAAATGAGGCCAGGATGTCCTAGACCTTCACTTGTTTCACTCCTTGTCGTGGTCAATATATTCTTAAAATGATTCTCCCCGCATTTATATTTCCATTATTTTGAATACAGAAGCTCAGAATAGCTCTATCTCTTGTTACCTCACTATGGTGATAGGTCAATAACAGAGAAGAGGAAATAAAATAGTGCCACGCTTTAGAGGTGGCATTTAATATGAAAGCAGAAAAATTTAACCGTTCTTGGTGTGTAATCTTTCATGTTCTTTTCCCATCAATGAGAAAGTTGATCACATCATTCAGGGGGCCTTCCATAGTACTGAAGGATTCATAATGGCAGCTATAAGAGTTTGGGACTTCGTAAAAGGTGTTAATGCAAACGATATTAAATTCCACAGGAAATTCTCGCACTTGCACGATTCCGTCCTCAGAATAGAATACGTTGGCATAGAATTCTTTCACAATATTTACAGCGGCCTTATTGGTGGTGTAACAGAAGTTTTCCCACCTCCGCTCGGTAATAACGCATTCAATTTCTCCTCCCGGACTCTTAAAAACTCGATATTGTATACATTTCTTTCCTTCAAACACTGAAGTAAACCTCAACTGAGCCTTCGCATTGACGAAGCGAGACTTGTCAAACTCAAGTCACCTCTTTTAACGTGGAGACATTTCAATCTAATCAAAATTATAGAAAAATTCCAAAATATACTTCAAATATGCAAATAATGGCTTCCAAGACTGATTCTAAGAGTTTAAAACTAGATTCCATGGATTTCTTCCCAATATTTTCTTCACATTCTCAAAATTTTTGGATCTTCTTAATGTGGAAGAAATTCATGGTGAAAATCAAATATTTTTAGTTTGGAGTGAAGCTCTTACCAAGAGTTGATCAAATCCAGTGTCTAAATGCATTGAAATTGCCCCCAAATCCAAGATCTCTCAAGCCCTAGGTCAAAAATTACATTTTTTTAGAGGAAGGGGATGATGAATAGTGGCGGTTCATGGTCAAAATCACAGTTATAGGTGTTTTTTTGGGATCTCGCCATCGGCGGGGTTTTCGGCGCTGTCAGCGAGCTCTATTGAATTAATATCCTAAGTATCGAGAAAAGTCCGCCATTGGTGGCGTCGAGGGTGCCGTCGCCGTGCTCTATTGATTTGGTTCAATTTTTGGATTTTTATGATTTTGATCAATCTCAAGCCTCAACGACATCCGTTCAATCATTATAGACATAATTTTAAGTGATTAAATGATGTACTATATCCGTTCAATCATTATAGACATAATTTTAAGTGATTAAATGATGTACTAACACAAATAAACTTTCACAACACAGAACATCACAATTATATATAAATTTCAAGGGTTATGATATACATTACACAACACACCTAAGTTTGGTATTTTCTCATCCTTAATACATCAATTCAGCGTTGAAATCCAAATCACAACACTCAAAACACTGAAAACAAACATCATATGCTCAGTCTCAAGTATACAAAGATCTAAAAGCAAAATTCTAAAGTAAAGCAAACATAAAGTTCAAATCAAATTACTCACATAGACATACAGGTAGCAAGGTAAATCTACTATTCTTCAGATTCAGTGCTAAATTCTCCTCTAAGATCACCCATTGATTGCACATTAATGAAGAGGTTATAGAAGGGTCGGTATGGAAATTCTTCAGTAGAGTTCTCATCTATCAATTTCATCTTTCTCATCAATTGTATAAAACTATCTTCGATATGTCCAGTGTGAGAAAATTGTTCTTTCATCCTCCAGTCTAGATGATCAAAGAAATCAGAGATATTGTTATTTGCATTCATAACATTTTGTACCTCTTTCTCTAATTTCTTGATTCTGGGTAGAATCACTAGTGTTTGTCCGGAACTAAAGGTTGAATAGGTAGTGAATTCTGAGACGATTGATCCACCATAATAGTCATATCATTTTCATCTTCATTGGTTGGGAATCTCTCAGTTGGGTCCAAGGGCTTCCAAGCTAAAAGTACATTTTCCTAAATTTTGCAGAACACATGGAACTGAATCAGAGGTAAGAAAATTGTGGAAGGATGTCCAAGCCCATAAGTTGATCCATGAACGATCAGGCCCAAAATAAACTTCACAATTATAGATCCAATATCGATCGACAGTCCCATTTGGATGCAGTAATTCAGAATAACACTTTCCTTAGAAACTTTACCGATCCTCATCGTCGATAACAGTTTTGCAAAAATGAAGAAGTGCCAGTATTTAGAAATGGGGTTTAGAAGTGTCGAAGAAAAATTAACATACCCTTTTTCTCTCATTTCCCAGTGTTCAGTTTCATCCGTTAAATATTGGTAAATTTCATTCATCAGGTTTCTTTTTGGGACGAAGTTGGAATAATGGCAGACAGGAACATTCTCAATCATATATAACTCATTGATCCATGCAGAAGTAAAAGTGATCCATCTACCTCACACATAGATGAATCCCTGGTTGATTCCATGCAAATTAATATAAAATTCCTTCACCACCGGAACAACTACGGTGGCTGTAGTGTAGCACATCACTTCCCATCTTCACCGCAAAATCATCTCTTCAATTGTTGTCAATGGATTATTCAATCCTTGATTTATAAATCATCGTTCCTTGATTAATCTTTTCTTTTTTAGTACCTTGTTGAAGATTCGTTGTGCCTCCGAACTAATGAACTTTCTCCGGTTGAACACTCGCATTCTATGGTTTTCAGGGGAATTGGATGCCATAGGGATGAATTTGGTGGAGTTTCACTTCGTTTTTGGGGTAATACAAACTTAAGAACCAAATTTGGAAGTTTATAGGGAGTAACTTCCGCATAAAACCGCCAAAAACCGTCCATTCAAACTCTAAAAGTAGCCATCCCGCCGGTCTCGCTGTAGGCGGCATCGAGGGCGCCATCGGCGAGCCTTTAGAATTTATTGCCTGGAGTCTCGGGAAAAACCTGTCGTCGGTGGTGTCAATGGCACCGTTGGTTCCCAAGGCAAAAATTGTACAATTTCACTATGGTCCGAATGCGCTCCAATTTTTCTCTATGGATCCAATTTTAATGATGATTCAAGGGTAAATATGAGTATTAGAGTTCAATACTACCACAAACTAATGATAATTTCAAATAAAACTACTATAATCATAATAAAAATAAAGATAATTATGGGTTGCCTCCCATAAAACACTTGGTTTAACTTCATCAGCCCGACCTATTCAGGTATTATTCAGGTTGACTGATCATTAAAACCTCTTTAAAATTTGATCTTTTACTCACAAACTATGATTTTAATTTGTTTCTATTTATTTTAAATCTATTTCCAGTCTTTTGATCTGCAATTTCAACAGCTCCGTAATTTTAAACTTGAGTCACAGTAAAGGGTCCTAACCAACGAGACTTCAATTTCCCAGGGAATAACTTCAGCCTTATATTGTAAACCAAAACTTCTTGCTGAGTCACAGTAAAGGGTCCTAACCAATGAGACTTTAATTTCCCAGGGAATAACTTCAGCCTTGTATTGTAAAGCAAAACTTCTTGTCCTTGTTCAAAGTTCTTCTGGTTAATCTTTGATCATGCCATAACTTTAGTTTCTCCTTATAAATTCTGTCGTTATCATAAGATTCATTTCTTGAATCATGCCATAACTTTAGTTTCTCCTTATAAATTTTGTCGTTATCATAAGATTCATTTCTTATTCAAAACTTCTTATCCTGGTTCAAAGTTCTTGTGGTTAATCTTCCGATCATGCCATAAATTTAGTTTTTCCTTATAAATTCTGTCGTATCATAAGATTCATTTCTTAATTCTTCCAATTCATACGATTTCCTTGAGTCACAGTAAAGGGTCCTAACCAATGAGACTTTAATTTCCCAGGGAATAACTTCAGCCTTGTATTGTAAAGCAAAACTTCTTGTCCTTAGACTTCAATTTCCCAGGGAATAACTTCAGCCTTGTATTGTAAAGCAAAACTTCTTGTCCTCACCAGGAAATAACTTCTGCCTAGTGTTGTAAAGTAAAACTTCTTATCCTGGTTCAAAATTTTTCAGGGAATAACTTCAGCCTTGTATTGTAAAGCAAAACTTCTTATCCTAGTTCAAAGTTCTTTTGTTAATCTTCCGATCATGCCATAACTTTAGTTTCTCCTTATAAATTCTGTCGTTATCATAAGACGTTAATTTTCCGATCATGCCATAACTTTAGTTTTTACATCTTGTCCTGGTTTAAATTTCTTCTGGTTAATCTTCCGATCATGCCATAACTTTAATTTTTCCTTATAAATTCTACATTATCATAAGATTCATTTCTTAATTCTTCCAATTCATTTAATTGTAACAATCTCTTCTTAAGTTGTTATAATAAGACTCATTTCTTAATTCTTCCAATTCATTTAATTCAAAGTTCTTCTGGTTAATCTTCCGATCATGCCATAACTTTAATTTTTTCCTTATAAATTCTGTCGTATCATAAGATTCATTTCTTAATTCTTCCAATTCATTTAATTGTAACAATCTCTTCTTACCAATCTCTTTCAAATTATAATTGAATTCTTTAATCACCCAATATGCTTTATGCTCCAATTCTACTTATAAGTGACAAGTCTTTCCAAAAATCAGCCTATAAGGAGTCATTCCAATA